>CAIGQS010000390.1:0-38162 GCA_903798195.1 Danio kyathit
CAAACACACATAATCTCTTTCTCGCGCACTCCCTCTCCATCTGCATGTGATTTATTCAAAGCCAGGAGATCTAACATGGATCAGTTCAGTCAAATATTGGCAAAACTAGTTTTAACTGGTCTAAAATTTAGCAAGTGACCACTGAATAAGTGCGATAATCAATAACTAACAGATTTTCAACACAAATCTATTAACAAGTCAATCAGTTGCTTAGCCCTTATATGCTCAGTGAAATATGCCTATGATTTAAACGGTAAAAAAACTGTAAAAATGCTAAAGAAATAATCTGGTTAACAGTAAATTTCTGTAAATTAAACGTAAACGTTTTTTTAAAATTATTATTAGATATGAACATTAGAGTTTTATGTTACAACTAATGTTGATTGCATTACTTTAATTGTATGTCTGTTACCATGATGGTGTTGTTTGAATGAAATATAGAGGGTCCTCTATATATTAATATGCTTTTCTGCTTGTGTTAGTTTTGATGACTTTCTCATCATCAAATGCTTGTAGTTGTGTTATTGTCTGTGTAACAAACCTGTGTTGTGTAGATTTAAGTACTTCAAAACATTGGTGTATAAATATGAACATAAATTAACGAAATACTATAATTTACCATAAATGTGACAGTATATATACAGTTGAAGTCAGAATTATTAGCCCCCCTGAATTATTAGCCCCCCTGTTTATTTTTTCTCCCAATTTCTGTTTAACGGAGAGAAGATTTTCTCAACACATTTCTAAACATAATAGTTTTAATAAATCATTTCTAATAACTGGTTTATTTTATCTTTGTCATGATGACAGTAAATAATATTTGACTAGATATTTTTCAAGACACTTCTATACAGCTTAAAGTGACATTTAAAGGCTTAACTAGGTTAATTAGGTTAACTAGGCAGGTTAGGGTAATTAGGCAAGTTATTGTAATGATGGTTTGTTCTGTAGACTATCGAAAACAAATATAGCTGGGCTAATAATTTTGACCTTAAAATGGTTTTTAAATTTTTTTTAAATTGCTTTTATTCTAGCCAAAATAAAACAAATAAGACTTTCTCAAGAAAAAACATTATCAGATATACTGTGGAATTTTCCTTACTCTGTTAAACATAATTTGGGAAATATAAAAATAAATAAATAAATAAATAAAGGGGGCTAATAATTCTGACTTCAACTGTATGTATATATATATATATATATATATATATATATATATATATATATATATATATATATATATATATATATATATATATATATATATATATATATATATATATATATATATATATACTCAGTGATTGTTCTTAAATGGCCCAGCCAGAGCCTTGACTCAAAACCAATTGAGCATCTTTAGTGAGACCTAAAAATGGCTGTCCACCAACGCTTACCATCTAACCTAACAGAACTGGAGAGGATCTGCAAGGAGGAATGGCAGAGGATCCCCAAATCCAGGTGTGAAAAACTTGTTGCATCTTTCCCAAAAAGACTAAATACAGAGCAAACGATCTTAATACTTAGGACCTTAGGACCTATACTTTGTGATATTTCAGTTTTTCTTTTTTAATAAATCTGCTAAAATGCCAACAATTCTGTGTTTTTCTGTCAACATGGGGTGCTGTGTGTACATTCATGAGGAAACAAAAAAGAACTTAAATGATTTTAGCAAATAACTGCAATATAACAAAGAGTGAAAAATTTTACAGGCCGGAATACTTTCCGTACCCACTGTAATTATCTTTTTTATATGAACATATATTAAAGAAATACAATAATTTACCGTAAAACGTTAAAATGTCTTTTACGTCCCTACCGTATTTTACATCTTTCCAGTATACATCTCCAAGTTGGAGGAGAGTCCTTACCCCAGGTGGAGAAGTTCAAGTATCTAGGAGTTTTGTTCACAAGTGAGGGAAGGATGAAACATGAGATTGACAGGCGGATTGGTGCAGCGGCAGCAGTAATGCGGTCGATGTATCGGTTCATTGTGGTAAAGAAGGAGCTGAGCCGAAAGGCAAAGCTCCTGATTTACTGGTCAATCTACAAGATCTTGGATACAAGCGGCCGAAATGAGTTTCCTTCGCAGGGTGGCAGGGGAGTAGAGTAGAGCTGCTGCTCCTCCACATCGAGAGAAGTCAGCTGAGGTGGCTCGGGCATCTGTTTCGGATGTTTCCTGGCGAGGTGTTCTAGGCATGTGGAGGCCTCGGGAAAGACCCAGGACACGCTGGAGAGACTATGTCTCTTGGCTGGCCTGGGAACACCTCGGGATACCCCCGGAGGAGCTGGAGGAAGTGTCTGGGGAGAGGGAAGTCTGGGGTTCTCTCCTAAGACTGCTGCCCTCGCGACCCGGCCCAGGAAAAGCGGTTGAAAATGATCAAATGGATATTTATATATATATATATTAGTTTAACTAGGTAGGTTACGGTAATTAGGCTAGTTATTGTATAACGATGGTTTGTTCTGTAGATTATCGAAAAGAAAATAGCTTAAAGGGACTAATAATTTTGACCTTAAATGGTTTTAAAAAATTAATAACTGCTTTTATTTTAGCCGAAATAAAACAAATAAGACTTTCTCCAGGAGAAAAAATATTATCAGACATACTGTGAAAATTTTCTTGCTTTGTTAAACATCATTTCGGGAAATATTTAAAAAAGAAAAAAAATTCAAAGGGGGCTAATAATTTTAGTAATAATAAAGACTTTAACTGTATATACTGGAAAATTTTTAAATACGGTGTATACAATATATATTCAAACAAGCTAGCCCAGACCAGATTAAATAGTCACACATTTAGATCTTTTTTTTTACAGAAGTAACACAATATTGAAATCTATTACTTTTAAAAGTAACTGTAATCCAACTCTGCTGTCTGTTTTCATTTAATTTTTGAGAAGCGCTTTGGTCAACACCACTTTTTTAAAATATAAATAAACTTCACTTCTATGTTTGACCAGTAAAGAGACGTTTTTTTTTTCTTCATATAATTATCACAGATCAAATATTGGACCATTAATGCACAGCCATAGACGACACACGAACACAAAAGAGACCCTTCAGTGAAGCTCGTCTCCATGAAAGAACCTTCCATTCGATGAGTTTGGCGACTGTGTCCTTTTAGTGCACTTCAAAAAGCACAAGTATATTTCCCCTAATGTATTGGGATGGCGCAGGATGCTTTTGTCAGAGCGGCGCTGGTTAAACAGAAGCTCTTGTAAATTAATGGCCAGCATTAGAGTGGGGCTGGAGTGCATGTACAGCCTTCTGTTCAATGTTTCTGAAAGCAAGCGAGCACAAGCATCAAAGCCCTGTGGATGCACAGCGAGAAATCCTCCTCACAAGTGGACGAAAGCGTAAACACTCGACACACACTCTTCTTGTTCATCATCATGAGTCACACACTCTGTGAAATGTGTTATGAATAAATCAATGTTAAAATCTAAAATAAAAAAAATTAAAAATCAAGCTAATGAAAATGAAATAATAAACTCAGTGGTTAGCATTGTTGCCTAAACAGTAAGAAGGTCACTGGTTCGAGTCCTGGCATGTTCACCCGTGTTGGTGTGGGTTTCCTCCGGGTGCTCCGGTTTCCCCCCACAGTCCAAACACATGCGCTATAGGTGAATTGAATAAACTAAATTGGCTGTAGTGTACGAGTGTGTGTTTGAATAAGTGTGTATGGGTTTTTCCTGAGTTTCAGCTGGAAGGGCATCCGCTGTGTATAAACATATGCTGGATAAGTTGGGGTTCATTTCGCTGTGGCAACCCCTGATAAATAAAGGGACTAAGCAGAAGGAAAATGAATGAATGAATGAATAATATGTACTGTTCTTACTAAACAAAAGTTAATATTCAAAAATTTAAGGTGAGGAAAAAAAAAATCAGTATTGTTTTTACTATTAACTCTCAACTAAAACTATAAAAACATTTGTTCTGTAATTGAAATAAAGCTGTAATAAAATAAAACTAACTGAAAAATAAGACCTACACAAAAATCCCCCTGAAAATGTATAGCGTTTTAAAATGTATTACGTATTACATTGCATAAATGTGTATTAATGTATTACATTTTAAAAAGTAAAGCCTAATATTTAAAATACAATAATAAATAAATGTTAATAAGTCTAAAACTTAAACTAAAAAACAAAATCTAACAATGTAGAATCATCGTCACAGTCAACTCCACTCTGCATATAAAATCCTCCAGCGTATGCGACAAGCCCCTGGACAATCTGGTAACAGAGGAAAAGCCGTCCACACAGAGGTAATGGGTCAGCTGGTAAGCGCGAAAAGAAACAGCATCATACCGCCCCATAGCATTTGTTTTAAAGATGAAATGCAGCCATATGTATTTTTGGCTACATAATTTGCGATCTCCAGAAATATATATATAGGGCTACGTTTTCAGAATGAGTCTATGCCCGGCAAGCATTTTTTGTTTTAAAAATATGTCTAATAGATGTCTAATACAGTAGACGTCTAAACATAGTCGTCTTGGCTAAAACAAGGTTGAATTTGGGCTGGCAGTAAGGTCCAATCCCAATTCTACCCCTTAGCCTTTCAACTTCCCCTTGTCCCAATTCTCTTTACCTTGAAGGCGTATGGGCTTAGGGGAAGGGCTAGATACCCCTCAAAAGGGAGATTTTTCAGGACCAAAACCAAGGGGTAAGAAAATTTCTTTTTTTTGTCATTATTATATAATAATAATAATAATAAAAAGCGAGAAATTGTATGTTTGAATGCTTTTATCTTCTACAGAAAATGTGGATTTTGTTTCTGGAATGGTTACTACTTTACGGCAGGGGTTTTCAAACTTTTAGGACATACGCTCCCCCCAGGCACCCCTCCCCCGAGCCTAAATTATAATGCATGTGCAAACATCATTCACATATTGCTGCGTTTAAATTGTGTACACTGTAAAAAATAAAAAGTTGAGTTAACTTAAAATTTTAAAGCAACCGGCTGCAAAGAAATTTTGAGTTTATTAAGTTGTGCCAAATTAATTTTTTAAGTTGACCGAAAAGGCTGGTTTAAGTCAAGTATACTTTACGGAATAATTTGGCACAACTTCAAACACTGATGCTTAATAAACTCAAAATTTGGCACAACTTCAACCACTGAAGCTTAATAAACTCAATTTTAAGTTAACTCAACATTTTATTTTTTGAACATATGGAGAAATAAAAATTTAAAGTCTCCTCAACTGAATATTTTACTTTCATTGAACAAACAGTTCCAAACATGCAGTTAAATCATTTTTATGAGTAAATTAAACTCTGAGCTCAAAAATATGTCCATCTAACTTACAATTTTAAACTGAGTTAACAATTTTTAAGTTGGATTTTTTACAGTGTAGCATTAATTACATTGAAACATAAATATACAGCTTAGCTGATTCAGTGTGACGGCTGAGCCTGTTTCTGTGAGGACAACATGCTAATCTGTGGTTGGATTTCTGACACGACTAGCCGTAAATCATCTTTTTACTGTCAATAAGCGTGAGCCATAGTCTACTAGCTTTTGATGTACATACATTCAAAAAATGCTGCCTCTTTAATCCAAGTTCGCAGAGCCCTGACGGTGTGGTTGAGTCGAACATTGAGTATGTTTACATGGACACCAATACTTTAATATGATTTTAATACGATAAAGACAGTACTCTGATTAAGAGTTACCATGCAAACAGCAGTTTTTGATTACCTTAATCCAACTAAATTTATAATTGAACTGAACAGAAATGGAATTAAGACGTGGAGTATGCAGATATTACTGTCATGTAGGACTTTTCGCCGCATTTTGCGACAAGATCCACATGCGGCTGTCAGTAAAGTACTGCAAACACACATCACAAAATGCGGAAGGTTTTTTTGCTTTTCATTCGGCGTCCAGTATCAAATTCCATTAAAACAACACTCTAGTGAACGCATAAAAATCATCACCATAATTTACTCGAGTGCACGCCTCAAATTCTTGCGCCCCCCTTAATAGGCGCCCAACAGTTTGAAAACACCTGCTTTACGGTATAGACTAATTTAAGATATATAATTATATATTAATTATAACAATCTTCTTTTTTTCTGGTAACACTTTTTATAACTTCCACATTTTTTATTAATTTATTTTTTAATTATTATTAAAAGCAAAGGTAAAGGTAATTTAAGCCATGTTTCATTTCTTAAATAGCCCTAGAAATAACCCAATCCCCCTCCCCCACTCCCTGCCTCTTATACATCCAGATTAGCCACAGCATGACTATAGACATAATTGGCAAATCACCCTAAAATCTCACTAAATTACCTAATATTGGGGAAAAAAAAGTCATTTGGTGTTTTCTTTGTTTTATATTATGTCTATATATTATGTCTATGCCTTTATAGACATGTTGGCTGGAAATATTTACCTCCAAAGGCTTACTGTTGAGGATCAGTAGTTCTCACAATACTAGGGTATTATATTAATTATTCTAAATGTACAACGTTAAAGGGAATGTTATACAAATATAACATGTTTTAGTCATCTCAATATCTCAAACAAATGTCTGTAAACTTATTAAGCTTCTATATGCCATGTTTTACAGCTAAAAGAGCCTGAGATCACTCTGGTTATAAAATTAGTACAGGATATTAAAAAAAGTGCCATGTTATTTTATGTTTACAGAGCTGTCCACATTAAACTAGGAAAAGTAAATAAATTTGAAGCGAAAAAACATTTGAAGATGTATTTATGAAGTACATAAATGTATTTACTGATTTTAAACATTCAACGGGGTCAAATTGACCCCTATGAAGAGGAGAGTTATAAGAATATTTTCACTTTTTTAGTCCAAGCAAAATAAAGTAAACAATAAATAAATAAATAATTTAACAAATAACAGAAAACAAAACAAAAGCCACACATAGAAAACAACAAACAAACAAAAACATCTACAGAAAATAAAAATCAACAATGAAGAAAACAAAACAAAACATAAAAGTATTACAAAACATAAAACAAACACACACACACACACACACACACACACACACACACACACACACAAAGACCCGCAATAATGTCAAATATTAAAACTCTACTCTGGTAAATGTCACGGGACTGCTGCCGCACCATTTACAAAGAAATAAAAGGCAGATGAGAAAATATTTCATCACTCTTTCATAAAAGAAATCTCAAAGAACTGCACGCTTTCACATATAATCATCTAACAAAGTTTATAGACTCTCAGATCTCAGTGAAGCATAAAGGACGTTCATTTTAATTCTGCTCGGACTGAGTTTTCATACTAAATTATGCAACACTTTGTTCTGGTCCATTGTTTTGATTGGTCAAGCAGTGCTTTAAAAGGGACTGGAGCTGCTGGAAAATGACATCATAACGCTGATGCACATAACACTGCATGCCAATGTCAAACCTCAAAAACTAACCAGACATTGAATATAATTTAAATATAATAATATAATTAATATAATTAAATATAAATATTTAAATCACTCGGGGAAAATGCTTCTGAAGAGCATTTATTACATTGTTCTCTAGAATGCTTGCCTTTATATGTCAAAAAGAAATGAAAATGACAAAGAGATAAGAAGAAAGCAGCATAAAAATAGACAAAGAACAAAGAAAAAAACAATAAAATAAAATCAACAAATAATGAACACAAATCAAAGTAAGATAAACAATCAATAAACAAAAGAAGCATAAAATGAAACCAACACAAAAATAAGAAACAAAATAATACAGAACAAATAAAAAATAGCAAACAAGATGAGATATTTATGAGATATTTTAATAATGAGATATTTAAATCATACTTGGGTGAAAAATGCTTTTGAACAGCATTTATTATATTGTTTTCTAGAATGTTTGCTTTTATTTTTCAAAAAAGAAAAAAGAAAATGACAAATAAGAAAGAAAACAATTGAAAATCAAACAAATAACGAAGAAAGTACACCAGAATAAAAAAAAAATTAAATAAAATAAACAAATAAAGAACACAAATCAAAGTAAGAAATAATCAATAAACAAAATAAGCATAAAAGAAACCAACACAAAATAAGAAACAAAACAATACAGAACAAATAAAAAAATAGCAAAAAATGGTTTTGAACTGCATTTATTACACTGTTCTATAGGATACTTGCTTTTATTTGTAACAAAAAAATAAAAACTACAAAATAAATAGTACACAACCCAATAAAATAATTAATCAAGAAAACAATTCAAGAAACAAAACAAGTGCAAAAAAAACAACACAAACAATAAGAAATAAAACAATAAGGAATACATAAAAACAGGCAAAAAAGAGGCAAAAACAAACTAGGTTTTACTATGTTCAGTGTTTTGAGCTATATACAGTTGAAGTCAGAATTATTAGCCCCCCTCTATATTTTTTCTTCTTTTTTAAATATTTCCGATTGTTTGAATTGTTTTTATATTGTTTAAAAACTGTGTATGTTGTTGTAAAATACTAAGATATTTATATTTATTAAATACTAAAATATTAAGATAGTATTTATTATATAGTAATTATATAGTATATATAATATACAATACAGTATATATAATATACAATACAGTATATATAATATACAATACAGTATATATATATATATATATATATATATATATATATATATATATATATATATATATATATACTATAAAATGACTATATAATAAATACTATCTTATGTACTATATACTATAAAAATACTATATACTATATTAATATTAAACAATAAATGTAAATCAAGTATCTAGACAACACATCAAAACAAGTATACTACTTTAAAGCGCAACACAAATATTTGACGTAATCTGACACTCTCAAGTGTTTATTTGTTCCATTCATATTAAATTATTTGCAAGTTCAGTTTTCTGGCATAGACGTTTAAAATGGACACAATAGACTTTTAAGAACCTGAAGTCCACAAAAAGTGCATTTTAGTACAATTAAGCACACTTAAATTCCATCTAAAAAACATTGATATCGATCATTTGTAAATGCATTTCTTTGTGGTACAAATGTTGCTTCAGCTGTATACCTTCCTCACAGCGTACAGACAATGCCATGGCACTTTGTTCCAGACAACATGGTAACACTGTGGTAGCTTTTAGTATCTTGTTGTTAGTGCAATAAATCACGCGGCAGACTCCCATAGCCTTCAAAAGACTCCACAATAACAAGCTACACACACAGTTCAAATAAACTTAGTCCAAATTCTGCTGAGCTCCCCATGTGGGAATCTGGGTTCCTCTGATTTCTGCTTACAATGCACAAAGACTGTCTTCTTCATGATGTATTGCCGAGGAGAAGGACCACGGCTGCCCATTCATTTTATTCCCAACCTGTTCCACAAAGCATCCATAAAATATAGGTTGGGATTGAGACGCTAAATATAACTTTCTCTATAGATGTAGCTGTTACCGATGTTACGCTTTAACCTTCGTATTCTGCAGCTGGAGAGAACTTGCTGATCTAAGCAAGTGGATCCCATTGAAAGCAACAGCTCTTTAAAGGAAATCTGTGTATGTTTTCTCATGATAAACTGTGTACATTTTACATTCATTTTCCTTCAGCTTAGTCCCTTATTTATTAGGAGTCGCCACAGCAGAATGAACCACCAACTATTCCAGCATATGATTTATGCAGCTGATGCCCTTCCAGCCACAACCCAGTACTGGGAAACACCCACAAAGTCTCATTCTCACACACACTCATACACTACGGCCAATTTTGTTTACCCAATTCACCTATAGCACATGTGTTTGGACTGTTTGGGAAACTAGAGCACCCGGAGAAAACCCATGCCAACACGGTGAAGTACATGCAAACTCCACACAGAAATGCCAACTGGCCCAGCCGGAACTCAAACAAGCGACCTTATTGCTGTGAGGCAACAGTGCTAACCACTGAGCCACTGTGCCGCAACACATATCGTAAACAAGGCAAATTAATATAGTGCCTTAGATTTGCAAGTTATGATGAACAACAACAAAGAACCATATTGGGTGCGTAAAATCCTGAAATCCAGTGAACCAAGACCAGAGTGCAGGATGTCAGATTGATGTGGATTACGTGGAAGGTGAATGAGGTTTAATTTCACAGCCTGATGGCCTGATAATCCATAAAGAGTTGCTATAAAATCAGGCAGCACATCACTAATGGTCCATTCACTACAGGTTATTACGAGACACCGTTTGCCCTCATGCCTTTAGATATCCAAATTTGAAGGTGCTTTGGCAAGTTTAAAAAAGAAAGAATAAAAAGCTAAACTGTAAAAAACAAGAAATAAAAATAATTAGGTCATTTATAGTAAATACTACACACTACCTGACAAAACAGGTAGAAGGAAAAGAGGAACAGCAAATAATAACTCGACTTCTAGTTGATCATTTGGTATCAGAAGTGGCTTATATGAAAGGCAAAGGCCTCTAGATTACGCTTATTTTACCACAATAAAATATGATCATGACTGGATTTTAATGATTTAATTAGGACAGTAAGGTCTGACTTTGCTTAGACAAAAGTCTTGTGACTTAACAAAAATAATGTAGAATATAACAGAATATAAAGTCATGGTGCAGTGGAAACAGAATGAATATTGTGTCTGACTCCTATGAGCTTGGAGGACTGCATCCATACTCCCAGAGTTCATCAAGATTCTTTGGATTCATCTTCAATGCCTCCTCCTTCATCTTACCCCAGACATGCTCAATCATGTTCATGTCTGGTAACTGGGCTGATATATCATAATACATTACACTACAGTCCACTGTAGTAAAAAATAAAGTATACTACAGTATTTATTACAGTTCATCAGTTCACTATAGTTAATGCTAGGCTGTAGCATTTATTAAGTTGTAATTACTCTAATATATACATTATAATACACTGTCCTGTAGTATTGTTTAAAAACTATTTTTATAGTATTTACTACAGTATTTTTTTATGTGAGTAAATATTATTTTAGTCCTTCTAATGCAAATTTTGCCACAATTACTTTTTCTTTCAAATTATTTGTAAAATGTGCTACACAACAGAATTAAAGTCAGATATTGACAGTAAATGTCACTAATAATAAATTAAATTTGACATTTTAAAGGACAACAGTTTTATTTATAAATGTTAGAACATTTCTATGAAGATTTGCAACAGAGAAACAAGTGTACAAGAAGAATGTGTATTTGAAATGTACAACAAAACGTGCTCTAAGGTATGCATTTCAGATTCGCAAAAATATAGACAGCACCCTCTAGTGGATTTTTCTTCTGAAACATACAACAAAACGTACAGTAAGCAACGCATTTCAGATTTGCAAAAATACAGATAGCCCCCTCTAGTGGATTTTTCTTCTAAAACGTACAAGAAAACATACCGTAAGTAACGCATTTCAGATTCACAAAAATATAGACAGTGCCCTCTGGTGGATTTTTCTTCTGAAACGTACAACAAAGCATGCTCTAAGGCAGGAATGCTCAACCTGTTCCTGGCAAATACAGACCGTGCCTTAGCTGGATTTTCATCTCCAACCTGATCAAACACACCTGAACCAATTATTTAGAACGTGAGGAGCACTTGATAATTACAGGCAGGTGTGTTTGATAAGGGCTACAACTGAAAACTGCAGGAAGGTCGATCGCCAGGAATAGGGTTGAGCACCCCTGCTCTAAGGCATGCATTTCAGATTAACAAAAATATAGACAGTGCCTTTTAGTCTGAAACGTTCAACAAAACGTACCGTAGGCATTACAGATTCGCAAAAATGTAGACAGTGCCCTTTAGTGGATTTCTTTTCTGAAACATACAACTAAACGTACTCTAAGGTATGCATTTCAGACTCGCAAAAATATAGACAGTGCCATCTAGTGGATTTTTTTTTCTGAAACAGACAACTAAACGTACTCTAAGGTATGCATTTCAGACTCACAAAAATATAGACAGCGCCATCTAGTGGATTTTTCTTCTGAAACGTACAATAAAAGGAACTGTAAGGTATACATTTCAGACTCACAAAATATAGACAGTGCCCTCTAGTGGATTTTTTTTCTGAAACGTACAACAAAACGTACTCTAAGGTATGCATTTCATCAGACTCGCAAAAATACAGACAGCGCCATCTAGTGGATTTTACTTCTGAAACGTACAACAAAACGTACTCTAAGGTATGCATTTCAGATTCTCAAAAATATAGACAGTGCCCTCTAGTGGATTTCTTTTCTGAAACATACAACTAAACGAACTGTAAGGTATGCATTTCAGACTTACAAAAATATAGACAGTGCCATCTAGTGGATTTTTCTTCTGAAACAGACAACTAAACGTACTCTAAGGTATGCATTTCAGACTCACAAAAATATAGACAGTGCCATCTAGTGGATTTTTCTTCTGAAACGTACAATAAAACGAACTGTAAGGTATGCATTTCAGACTCACAAAATATAGACAGTGCCCTCTAGTGGATTTCTTTTTCTGAAACAGACAACAAACGTACTCTAAGGTATGCATTTCAGATTCTCAAAAATATAGACAGTGCCCTCTAGTGGATTTCTTTTCTGAAACATACAACTAAACGAACTGTAAGGTATGCATTTCAGACTCACAAAAATATAGACAGTGCCCTCTAGTGGATTTTTCTTCTGAAACAGACAACTAAACATACTCTAAGGTATGCATTTCAGACTCACAAAAATATAGACAGTGCCATCTAGTGGATTTTTCTTCTGAAACGTACAATAAAACGTACTCTAAGGTATGCATTTCAGATTAACAAAAATACAGACAGTGCCTTTTAGTGGATTTTTCTTATGAAACGTTCAACAAAACGTACCGTATGCATTACAGATTCGCAAAAATATAGACAGTGCCCTCTAGTGGATTTTTTTTTCTGAAACAGACAACTAAACGTACTCTAAGGTATGCATTTCAGACTGACGAAAATATAGACAGTGCCATCTAGTGGATTTCTTTTCTGAAACATACAACTAAACGTACTCTAAGGTATGCATTTCAGACTCGCAAAAATATAGACAGCGCCATCTAGTGGATTTTTCTTCTGAAACGTACAATAAAACGAACTGTAAGGTATGCATTTCATCAGACTCGCAAAAATACAGACAGCGCCATCTAGTGGATTTTACTTCTGAAACGTATAATAAAACGTACTCTAAGGTATGCATTACAGACTCACAAAAATATAGACAGTGCCCTCTAGTGGATTTTTTTTTCTGAAACAGACAACTAAACGTACTCTAAGGTATGCATTTCAGATTCTCAAAAATATAGACAGCGCCATCTAGTGGATTTTTTTTCTGAAACGTACAACAAAGCATGCTCTAAGGTATGCATTTCAGATTAACAAAAATACAGACAGTGCCTTTTAGTGGATTTTTCTTCTGAAACATTCAACAAATGTACCGTATGCATTACAGATTCGCAAAAATATAGACAGTGCCCTCTAGTGGATTTTACTTCTGAAACGTACAACAAAACGTACTCTAAGGTATGCATTTCAGATTCTTAAAAATATAGACAGCGCCATCTAGTGGATTTCTTTTCTGAAACATACAACTAAACGTACTCTAAGGTATGCATTTCAGACTCGCAAAAATATAGACAGCGCCATCTAGTGGATTTTTCTTCTGAAACGTACAATAAAACGAACTGTAAGGTATGCATTTCAGACTCGCAAAAATATAGACAGCGCCATCTAGTGGATTTTTCTTCTGAAACGTACAACAAAACGAACTGTATGGTATGCATTTCAGACTCACAAAAATATAGACAGCGTCCTCTAGTGGATTTTTTTTCTGAAATGTACAATAAAACATACCCGTAGCAACGTATTTTAGGTTTCGCAAACATATAGACTGAGACATTTATTTCAAATGAACCTGGGCAGAATTATTCAGTAATAAACTTCTTCAATATGTCTTCTTTATGATTATTCAGAAGCTCTCTCCTCTCTGCAAGGACTCCTCTGTATTTCTCAGTAAAAGCCCCTTGAACATCATTTCTCAGAAAGCCTCACTTTGGAGTTCATTGGCCACACAACAAAGCAGAATAAAGCATGAATCACCACTGTGTGCTTGTCTTTCCTCAAGACAAAAAAGACACCCACCAGACGAAGAACACGCACACATTACATCTTTGAAAACTGATATTTACAATTGCGATTCAAACAAATAAATGCGTTCGTTACACAGGTCAAAGGAGAGACTTTTAATTTTAGTACAACATCTCAAAGTGCTCAGAGAATTAAGTGCTAGACTAAGTTTAAGTCATTTTTTAATAGAGAGAAGAGTGTTTCTACAGGTGTTTTGTCAAGCCCACTCACCTGTGTGAAGCTTCCTTCATAAATGCACATCAGATGCCCTTCCAGTCGCAATACACCCATACACTTGATTTAGTTTATTCAATTTACCTATAACGCATGTCTTTGGACTGTGGGGGAAACTGGAGCACCCAGAGGAAACCCACGCCAACACGGGGAGAACATGCAAACTCCAGCCAATACTCGAACCAGCGACCTTCTTGCTGTGAGGCAACAGTGCTAATCACTAAGCCACCATCTCGCCTCCTCTGCATTTTCACAGTTTCATATTTTGTTCAATCACCATCAGTTCCGCTTTTCAATAAGGTTCCATTTGTTACCATTAGTGAACTGCATTAGTTAACTTGAACAAATAATGAATACACTACGACACATCAATCAATCAATGTCCTCGTTTCCTTGTTTACTAATGCATTACTACAAATGAAAAGTCATTAGCATTAGCATTATTTAATGGACCTGAACTCCAATGAACTAATGTTTAAAACCAGTGTGAGCAAAAACATTAACACCCCAAAACTAATGTACTGCTCATTGCAATTGATGCATTAGCTAAAGTAACAATATACTATAAAGTGTTACCAAATAATCTTTAATCTACTAATATGATAACTGATATACACTACAGGAGACTAATCAAATAGAAAAGAAACAGTAAAAACAGACATACAAGACAACAACAGCCAGTGTGTGTGTGTGTGTAATAGTAATAGTAACTGGGTGCACGGAAGGATATATAAAAACAAAAAAGCATATAAAACGATACAACATGCAAAACAACAGTAGAAAGTATCCATGATAACAAGATTTACAATAAAAAGAAAGCAAGAATAAGGAGAAAACTGAAAATAAAACAGTCAGAGGTGGAAAATGAGGAAGATGGTGCATAATGATTTTAATGATGGTAGTGGTTATAACAACAACAAGGATGATGATGATCATGATCATGATAAAAATAATAATAATAATAATAAAAAATAATAATAATATTAATAATAATAATAATTCCAAATTAATAATAATAATCATAATAATAATAATGAAAACAACAACAAAAATATTTATAATATTAATTCCAAATTAATAACAATAATAATAATAATCATAATCAATTATAAAATAATAAAAATAATAATGAGCAAATTAACAACAACAACAACAACACAATAATAACAATAATAATAATTAATTAATTATTATTATTATTATTATTACTCTAAAATAACAATAACAATAATAATAATAATAACAAGATTGATGATGATAATAATAATTCAAAAATAACAACAACTATTATTATTATTATTATTATTATTATTATTATAACAACAACAACAACAACAACAACAACAACAACAACAACACAATAATCATAATAATAATAATAATAAAAAATAAAAAATAAATAATAATAATAATAATAATTCCAAATTATTAACAACAACAACAACAACAACAACAACAACAACAATAATATTAAAACAATAATAATAATAATAATAATAATAATAATAATAATAAAAATTCCAAATTAATAACCACAACAACAATAATAATAATAATTATTATTATTATAAAATACCAATCATCATCATAATAATAATTATATAATAATAATAATAATTATTATTATTATTTATTAGTTTTATTATTTCTATTATTATTAATAATAATAATAAATAACAACAACAATAATAATAACAATAGTAATAATAATAAAACAATATGATAATAATAATAATAATAATACTTATAATAATAATAATAATTCCAAAATAACAACAACTACAATTATTATTAATATTATTATAAACAACAACAACAATAATAATAATAATAATAATAATAATAATAATAATAATAATAATATTGATGATGATGACGATAAAATAATAATAACTATTATTTGTATCTTTTCCAAAACAAAAACAACAACAATAATAAAATAAATATATTTAGTATATAATAAATAAACATATAATCAAAAATATAATAAATAAACATAAAATATAATAATAATAATTATCAAACAATAACTTATCAACAGTGGCATCAAAGCAGCACGAGCTCCACAGGTGTGTGTGTGAAACCTGATAAACCTAAACAACACCATAAGCTTCAACATATGTCTTACTACCAATATTCCTTGCATGCCTATTACAAAAACTCCAAACTTTTCCACAATCTCCAGGTGATCTCTGAAATCCCTGTATACTTTCACACCGCAATCCCTCTAATGTCTAATCTACTGAAGCATAAAAGCATCCTCCGACTCACTGTCGCACAAATCAAATCACTCTTTACCTGTCCGTTTTCTCCTCTGTTTGGTTTGCAGTGAAAATATCACCATCAAAGCGCCCATGGTTTCAGAAAATCTCCAGGAACGACTGTGGCTTTAGTTTTGAGTCTAGTGTTCAGATCGTCTCCGGTGGTCTCCGATTAACTGCGGTCTCCAATCTGCTCCACTTTGGCACACTTTAATGAAGCCCTGGAGTTCTGAATGTTCACTCCGCTACAGATATACTTCTTCACTGAAAGACGGAGGCGAGAGAAAGGGAGGGATGGAGCCGGAAAACAGCAGGAGGAGGAGGAGGAAAGAAAGGGCACTGTTGCTGCCGGAGAACGAACGAATGCTGTTGTGGACTCTGAGTTCTGCTTTAATTCAAGTGCTACCAATCATGCTGGAGCCGACGCTCATTAAGATGACAGAGACTAATGCATAATAATATCTACTTCAAAACCAATGCTTCTCAACGGTGCGCAGCCTTCATTTCTACTAATATTACTACGGTGAGAAATGGAAAAGAGCCTAGGAAATTGGTGAGCTGCAGGCTGTATATGTGAAACACATATTAATCATGTTTTGTTTGCTACACTATTAAAAAAATGCTGCCAACATTGTTTTAATTTTATTTAAAGGGGACCTATTATTCCCCTTTTTACAAGATGTAAAATAAGTCTCTGATGTCCTCTAGAGTGTGTATGTGAAGTTTCAGCTCAAAATACACACACAAATAATGTTTCAAAACTCTTAGAATCTGCCTCCTTTTTAGGCTTTGATCGTAATTGTGCCGTTTTGGTGACTGTCTCTTTAAATTCAAATGAGATTGTGCTCTTTTCAAAAGAGGGCGGAGCTACAAATGCCTATGTGTCAGTATAGTGGCAGATTCAAATCTCTAATGACAGACGGCTGCTTCTCACTCAGGGCTCTTTATGCTAATGAGGAAGAGATTGTCACTAATGGGCGGGGTTTACCCCCGCTGATGAAACGTATAAAGGGAGAATGACAATCAAAGTGTTTCGACTGTTTTTATCAAGTGTGATTATAAAAAATAGAATTAATTCATCTTAGCTCATCCCAGGTTCGTTATTGATATATACCCCTATATACATTTCTGGAGGGCGCCAAGTATGTCCCAGGTGGTACGTTTTTTTGCAGTTTTTGTTTTTAGCGAATCCACCTGTGTACGCTTTTTCAGATCTCAAATTTCTCTAGCGAGTGCCATTCGCACGTGCTATTCTCGCGTAAATCCACCAGAGGCTGCTGTCAACTGACTGACTGACTGACCAATCCATTCACCCGACCCCCCCTTTCCCTAAACTCACCCAACAGTGTTTTCAAAAGCAATCCAAAAAAAGAAAACCCTCATGGCCGCCTGATTTTTACCACATTAGTACGATTTCACCTTGTTATTTACTGGTTTATTTTTTATTTTTTATTTTGTTTCTGTTTTTGGCCCCGTTTACACTGTCAGGTCTTGACGCCCAGTTCTGATATGTTGCCTATATCTGATTTTTTTTGCCTGTCTGTTTACACGTTCTTTTAATTGTGACCCATATCTGTTTCATGTGTTTACACTTGCTATACAATTTACGATGTCGCGTATGCATAAAGGCGGGTTCCAGCATCTGTCATTAAAGCATGTTTAAAGCGTGTTTAATGACGTACAAAACTTATTGCCTCAATAAATCCGATCTGCCTGTTTACGTGATAAACACATTGGCCCGTTTACACTGCCAGTTAAATGTGATCAAATTCCGATTTTTTGCTTATATGTGACACAGATCGGATCTGTTCTATGGCTATGTAAACACGAAAAAAACGGAAATTCGGATATTCAGAGATCGGTTTCAGGAATCTTTCATATGTGGAAATAAATCAGATATAAATCAGATATGTGACAATGCAACTATCATGTAAACAGGCAGATCGGATTTATTTAGGCATTCCGTTTTGTACGTCATTAAACTTGCAAAAATGTGGTGCTTTTTCGCGGTTTAATGACGTACAAGGAAGAGCGTGTGGAGACGCTGACACGGTAAACGACAACAACAGAGGAAATATGGAGGAGGAAAGTGGTCAGTCGCCACAATTTGCTCCCGCCAGACCTGAGATCTCTCTCGTACCCACAAATTCCTCTGAATGGCGGAGGACACCATATATAAATCATAGGCGCAAGCTGCGATGACCGCGCTTTCCCTCCGCCTCAAAATCATTTTAAAGTTGGGTGAACTTCGCATATTTCGCAGAGCTAAAAGCAAGACAATTTCTTCCATCTTGGCTAGAGACGCTAGAAATTATTCGTAAATTGTATGGCAAGTGTAAACACATGAATCAGATATGGGTCACAGTTAAAAGAACGTGTAAACGGACAATCAGATATAGGCAACAAATCGGAATTGGGCATCAAGACCTGACAGTGTAAACGGGGCCATTGTCACATCTCTGATTTATTTCCAAATATGAAGGAGGCCTGAAACTGATCTCTTAATATCCGAATACATGCGTTTTTTCGTGTTATCTGTGTCACATATGTGAAAAAAATCGGAAAACGTAAAATGGTTATTATTGTCATGGATAAAGCAAGAACAAGAAGTGAAACGCATTTTAAAATGCACTAGATCTATTTATCTTCTGTAAGGGAAGGGTTCCATTAATGAAGCTCACATCAGTCACTCTCATTAGTGTCATAACCGTATTATAAATTGTTTTTTTTTAAATCTATTTCAGTTAATAGATGCACATTTCAGAGGGGATGAATTTTATGGCAGGGGTGCGCCTCCCAGCACAACACCCCGTCATCGCGGTCAACTCCTCTCTGCATCTCAAGTCCGCCAACGTACGCGGCAAGCTACTGGACAAATTGGCAACAGCGCAAAAGTCGTACACACGGAGGTAAGCGGTCAGCTGGTAAGCGCAAAAAAAAATAGAAGACGGCGGTGTCAGCGTCATACCGCCCTGTAGCGTTCATTTTAAAGATGAAATGCAGCCATACGAACCTCTGGATGCATAATTCATTCTCTCCAGAAATGTATACAGGGGTATGTATTCTCAATAAGCCTATGTTGTTTTTAGAGACTGTGTTTGTCATTAGAGGCTGGCTATATTCCCATACTGTTTCCACACAACCCCTTATAAAGATGATTTTTACATAATAGGTCCCCTTTAAAAAAAAAGTGTGTATACTTTACTATGGCATGGTTCAAAAACATATTAATCATGTTGTTTTTTGCTGATTATGCTGTGTAAACAACAATACATCCTTAATCATGAAAGGCATACTGTATACATAGGGTAATTGCTATCCTGCAATCACACACGCGGAGTCATTTAAGCGTAGTGTGCATCCGAGAGTCCACTTAATCATGAATCCGGCACATGGGCTTTTCTCAGAAAGTCTCCCTGCGTGAAGCTAACCCTGACTTCCATGGAAACTCAAGCTGGAGATGTGAGAGAAATGCAGGAAAAGCCGCGCGGTCCATTATGTTTGCTCACGAGGACGTCTCTCCTCTTAAAGCTACTGATTATCAGAGGTACAGAAATGATTGGGCTGTGAGTGTGTGTGTGGGTGTGCGAATGCTCGGAGACGCACTTCAAGCTGTTTCCTATTCATTCTTGCATTTTGACGGATGACGGATCATTTCTGACAAAAAAAAAAGAAAAAGAAATCTGCTTTGTGGATTTTCAACCACTCAAATGTTACTCATTTTGGTTTCTGTAAAGTGCTTTGACATTTCATTTCTGCATTTGCTGTTTTTTGTGCTCATTTGGTTTTGATTTGGTTTAGGGGCTGAGATTCTGACAATACACATCAAGTGATGGTCAAAACAGAACCATATACCTGTAGGTACGAATGATTGAATAAATGAATAAATTAATTAATTTAATAAATTAATGAATGAATGAATGAATGAATGAATGAATGAACAAACAAATGAATGAATGAATAATAGAATAAATTAATTAATTAATAATTAACTAAATGAAGGAATGAATGAACAAACAAATGAACGAATGATTGAATAAATAAATAAATTAAACAATAATTTAATGAATGAATAAAAAAGCAAACAAATGAATGAATAATATAATGAATGAATGAATAAATGAATATATAATTTAATAAATGAATGAACGAATAAACAAACAACAAATTAATAATAGAATAAATTAATAAATTAATAATTTAGCAAATGAATAAATGAATAAGCAAACAAACAAATGAATGAATAAATAATAATACATGAATAAATAAACAAATAAATGAATTAACAATTTAATAAATGAATGAATGAATGAACGAATAAAATAATGAATAAATAAATAAATGAATACATGAATTAATATTTTAATAAATGAATGAATGAATAAACAAACGAACAAATTAATAAATGAATAACAGAATAAATTAATCAATAAATTAATAATTTAGTAAATCAATAAATGAATAAACGTACAAACTAATTAATAATATTATATAATGCGTGAATAAATACATGAATTAATAATTTAATAAATGAACAAATGAATGAATAAACAAACAAACAAATGAATGAATAATAGAATAAATTCATAAATTAATTAATAATTTAGTAAATGAATGAATGAATAATATAATACACTAATAAATAAATTAATAAATTAAATAAAATGAACGAAATGAACGAATGAATGAATGAATGAATGAATGAATGAATGAACAAGTAAATGGATGAATGAATAAACAAATAAACAAACAAATGAATGAAAAAAAAATTATTAATTAATAAACAAATTAATAATTTAGTAAATGAATGATTGAATAAATGGATGAATTGATAATTTAATAAATGAATAAATAAATGAACAAATTAATTAATGATTTAATAAATTAATGAATGAATGAATAAACAAAAAACAAATAAATTAATGCATAATAAATTAAAAAATAATAATTTAATGAATGAATGAATAAATAAACAAACAAACAAATGAATGAATAATAGAATAAATTCATAAATAAATGAATAATTTAGTAAATGAATGAATGAATAATATAATACACAAATAAATAAATGAATAAATTCATTAATAATTTAGTAAATGAATGAATGAACAAATGAATGAATAATATAATAAATGAATAAATAAATGAATGAATTAATTAATTAATAAATAAGTAAATGGATGAATGAATGAACAAATAAATAAACAAATTAATGGAAAAAATAATAAATTAATAAATAAACAAATTAATAATTTAGTAAATTAATGATTGAATAAATAAGCAAACTATTGAATGAATAATATAAATAGAATAAACTTATTAATAATTTAGTAAAGAAATGAATGAACAAATGAATTAATAATATAATAAATAAATAAATAAATAAATAAATAAATGAATAAATGTATGATTTAAAAAATAAATAAGTAAATGGATGAATGAATAAACAAATAAACAAACAAATGAATAAGAATAAATTAATAAATAAACAAATGAATAATTTAGTAAATTAATGACTGATTAAATAAGGAAACAAATGAATGAATGAATAATATAATAAATTAATAAATAAATGAACAAATTAATTAATGATTTAATAAATTAATGAATGAATGAATAAACAAAAAACAAATAAATGAATGCATTATAAATTAAAAAATTAATAATTTAATGAATAAATAAATAAACAAACAAATGAATGAATAATAGAATAAATCAATAAATCAACAGATTAATAAATGAATGAACAAATTTATTCCCATAACTGAGAGGTCTTTAGTGTCACACAATTTCTCAGAAATCTGACTGACCTATCAAATATGGGAATAGATTTGTTCATTGATTAGTTAAATTATAATTTATTTGTTCATTCATTTATACATACGTATATATATATATATATATATATATATATATATATATATAAAACAATTAAGCTTCATAACAGGAATAAATTACATTTCACATTGTTTTCAAAGAGAAAATCTATATTTTTCAATAGTAGATTTTTTAGCTAACACAGCTGAAGCCTTAATGAGCATGAGTCTTATTGCAATATTAATAATAATAATAATAATAATAATAATAATAATAATAATAATAATAATAATAATAATAATAATCAATTTTATAGACAAAAACAAACCTTCTATTAAAATAAAATGAAGTTTAAAAAAGTGTGTAGAAATATCACAAAACCAGTTTTATGTAACCTGGTCGTACCTTTTACTGTACTGTATAATATTTTAAGGATGAGAGTGTGTTACATAAGCTGACCATATTGACATCTGCCAAATTTGGCTCTAAATACTATTGCCTTTGACGTCAACGAAAACAACAACAAAAATATGGAAAGCATTTTCTTCTCCTTTTCATTTCCTCTTCTTTTCAATGTGTTTTGCCATATTCAACTAATACTAACAACTTGAATCTTTTCATTTCCACTTACAGTACCACCGTTTTTCAAAATCCATCAGAACCCACTTTAGGGTCACGACACACCATATTTCTGAGTTTCAGAGAGGTCTCAGTGCCAACCACCAGTGATCTCAGTGATAAAAGTGCCGCAAAACTTCACATAAAGCTGCTTTCAACATATAAATTCTGTAAACACAGTCTGTCAAATATACTTAAATACATGACAGGAATAAATGACAATTCACGCTATATTTAAGGTGAAGTGCTTTGAAATATGCATTTTTTATTCGATGTTTGATGTAATCTTAACTGAAACATTAAAAGAAACTGGGATATAGTGTAGCTCCTCCCCTTTTTTAAAAAACAGTCAATAGCGTTTTGCTTTATCACTGCTCTGCCAGTGAGAGTAGTTGAGCACATCAAATGAACAGCAAATGAGAGGCATTTTGAAGGAGGCGGGGCATGTCCGACACTACAGTAGAGAGCATCTGATTGCTTATGATGAACTGAAGTATGAGGTGAAAATGGTTGATCCATATAGGCGAAAGTGATGAACCACAAGCTTTACATGTTTGTAGCAGTTTTATATCTTATAAACGCATATTTTGTCACTGTTTTGGAGCACACTATAGATATCCTAAAAACTAACAATACTGATACTAACATCTAAAAAACTTTATTTCAATTTCATGGGCCCTTTATAACTTAAAATATATATTTTTGTTATTATTTTTAATTTCTATATTTTTTAGATATTTATTTATATATATATATTTAATTTGTTTTATAAATATAGTATTTTTGTTTAAATAAACAACCGAAGTCTTGGTGAGCGAAAGAGACTTTCTTTAAGAAAATAAATAAATACATAATTATAATAAAAATAACAATGACAATAATAATAATATTGATGATGATAATAATAACAACATTAATAATAATAATAATAATAATAATAATAATATTAATAATAATAATAATAACATTAATAATAATAATAATAATAATAATAATAATAATAATAATAATAATAATAATATCAACTTAATAATAATAATAATAATAATAATAATAATAATAATAATATTGACAATAATAATAATATTGATGATAATAATAACAACATTAATAATAATAATAATAATAATAATAATAATAATAATAATAATAATAATAATAATAATAATAATGTTATACACAGGAAAAATATAAATATTTTTATTGAAATGGCATGCAGTTTTGTTTATTTTTGTTTCATGAAATATTATGAAATCATTTTTATGCAACCTGATCATACATGTACCTTTTACTGTACAGTAGTTTGTTTAATATTTTTTTTTAGGATGAGAGTGTGTTATGTAAGCTGACCATTTTGGCATCTGCCAAATTTGGCTCTAAATACAACAACACTTGTTGCCTTTGACGTCAACAAAAAAATAAAATAAAATAAATAAGTAATGATAATAATAATAATAATAATAATAATAATAATAATTATTATTATTATTATTATTATTACAATCGTTAGTAAGTACAGCACTTGTTCTTCTTCTTTTTCTTCTTCTTCTTATTATTAATTTAATTGTTTATTATTACTAATATTATTATTATTATTATTATTATTATTATTATTATTATTATTATTACCATTGTTAGTAAGTACATAACTTGTTCTTCTTAATAATAATAATAATAATAATAATAATAATAATAGTTATTATTATTTATTTAATTGTTTATTATTATTATTACCATTGTTAGTAAGTACATAACTTCTAATAATAGTTATTAATATTATTATTAATAATAATAATAGTTATTAATATTTATTTAATTGTTTATTATTATTATTATTATTTTATCATATTATTATTATTTTTATTAATATTATTATTTATTATAAAGATTGTTTTGCCATATTCAGCCATGGTAAATTGAATCACCTTATTTCCATTTACACTACCACCATTTTTCTATAGCAAATCCATCAGAACCCACTTTAGGGTCACGACACACCATATTTCCGAGTTTCTGAGTGATCTCAGTGTCAATCAAAGGTGATAAAAGTGCCACAAAACTTCATACAAAAGCTGCTTTCAACATATAAAACATATAAACAAAGTCAGTCAGTCAGGCTCAATCGGTCTCTTCTCCTCCACACACACCTCCTCATCCACAACCCTGCGACCTGCTGCCGATTCAGCACACACAACGCCATCAAAGGCCAATTTTCTCAGCGTGTCAATGGCCACTTTAGTGAAGCTCAGTGAGCGGAAATGATCTGCAGGTCTCGGCAGAACAGAATGAAGGCTGCGCTGTTCGCTTTCATCTGCGCTCAAATGAAATTGCTGGAGAAGAAAGAAAGACTTGTGGACAGAGGTGAGGGGAAGAAGACGCTTCCAATACTGCCTTGATAAAGAAAGATTTAATAACTTTCAGCAAATAGCCATATGAAAAAAAACTGCAGTAATATAAAATAAATACTAAGGTGTTTTAGAATCATACTAAGTACTAGAATTAGTGCTTTTTCACATACATTAATATATACAGTACGATACACCTTACTATAGTATTTTATAGTAAATACTATAGTAAAGTACTTGGATTAGTCTGTCTTGGTGATTCTGTAGTTGCTATGGTAACACAACAACTACAACATTATAAACAAATGACCCAATGCTGTAGTTTTCTACAATGATATATTATACTACAATACACACAGTTTACTCTAGTAAAACTAAACATTACTACAGTATTTTTTTAGTTAATCAGTTTACTGTAGTTAATAGTGCAGTATGCTGTGGCATTTATTAACAAAGAGCTGTTAATACTACAATACTGTATATACAGTGTAACACACCTTACTATAGTAATTGATAGCAAATACTACAGTGTTTTAGAACTTTACTATAGTAAAGTACTTGAATTAATCTGTTGGGTTGTTATATAGTTGCTACGGTAACACAATAACTACAGAAATTTAACCAAATGACCCAATACTGTAGTTTTCTACAACTGTAGGATATGTTATACTAATACACCACAGTTTACTGCAGTAAAACTAAAGTATATTACAGTATTTATTACAGTTCATCAGTTTACTATAGTTAATATTGCAGTATGCTGTGGCATTTATTAACAAAGTTTTACATACTATAATATATACACCAATATGATACACCTTACTATAGTAATTTATAGCAAATACTACAGTCTTTTAGAACTATACTATAGTAAAGGACTTGAATTAATCTGCTGGGTTATTATATAGTTGCTATGATAACACAATAACTACAGAAATATAAACAAATGACCCATTACTGTAGTTTTCTACAACTGTAGCGTACATTATACTACTACACCACAGTTTACTGCGGTAAAACTAAAGTATATTACAGTATTTATTACAGTTCATCAGTTTACTATAGTTAATATTGCAGTATGCTGTGGCATTTATTAACAAAGTTTTACATACTATAATATATACACCAATGTGACACACCTTACTATAGTAATTATAGCAAATACTACAGTGTTTTAGAACTATACTATAGTAAAGTACTTGAATTAATCTGCTGGGTTATTATATAGTTGCTATGGTAACACAATAACTACAGAAATATAAACAAATGACTCAATACTGTTGTTTTCTACAACTATAGGGCATATTATACTCCTACACCACAGTTTACTGCAGTAAAACTAAAGTATATTACAGTATTTATTACAGTTCATCAGTTTACTATAGTAAATATTGCAGTATGCTGTGGCATTTATTAACAAAGTTTTACATACTATAATATATACACCAATATGATACACCTTACGATAGTAAATGATAGCAAATACTGCAGTGTTTTAGAACTATACTATAGTAAAGTACTTGAATAATCTGCTGGGTTATTATATAGTTGCCACGGTAACACAATAACTAAAAAAATATAAACAAATGACCCAATGCTGTTGTTTTCTACAACTATAGGGCATATTATACTACTACACCACAGTTTACTGCAGTAAAACTAAAGTATTTTACAGTATTTATTACAGTTTATTTGTTTACTACAGTCAATAATACTACAGTATGTTAAAGCATTTATTAAGAAAGAGCTGTTGATATATACAGTGTACTATAGACACACCTTACTATAGTAATTGATAGCAAATACTACAGTGTTTTAGAACTATACTATAGTAAAGTACTTGAATTAATCTGTTGGGTTATTATATAGTTGCTATGGTAACACAATAACTACAGAAATATAAACAAATGACCCAATACTGTAGTTTTCTACAACTGTAGGGTACATTACACTAATACATCACAGTTTACTGCGGTAAAACTAAAGTATATTACAGTATTTATTACAGTTCATCAGTTTACTATAGTAAATACTGCAGTATGCTGTGGCATTTATTAACAAAGTTTTACATACTATAATATATACACCAATATGACACACCTTATGATAGTAATTTATAGCAAATACTACAGTGTTTTAGAACTATACTATAGTAAAGTACTCAAATTAATCTGTTGGGTTATTATATAGTTGCTATGGTAACACAATAACTACAGAAACATAAACAAATGACTCAATACTGTTGTTTTCTACAACTATTGGGCATATTATACTACTACACCACAGTTTACTGCAGTAAAACTAAAGTATATTACAGTATTTATTACAGTTCATCAGTTTACTATAGTTAATACTGCAGTATGCTGTGGCATTTATTAACAAAGAGCTGTTGATATATACAGTGTACTATAGACACACCTTACTATAGTAATTGATAGCAAATACTACAGTGTTTTAGAACTATACTATAGTAAAGTACTTGAATTAATCTGTTGGGTTATTATATAGTTGTTACGGTAACACAATAACTACAGAAATATAAACAAATGACCCAATACTGTTGTTTTCTACAACTATAGGGTATATTATACTACTACATCACAGTTTACTGCAGTAAAACTAAAGTATATTACAGTATTTATTACAGTTCATCAGTTTACTACAGTAAATATTGCAGTATGCTGTGGCATTTATTAACAAAGTTTTACATACTATAATACATACACCAATGTGACACACCTTACTATAGTAATTGATAGCAAATACTACAGTGTTTTAGAACTATACTATAGTAAAGTACTTGAATTAATCTGCTGGGTTATTATATAGTTGCTATGGTAACACAATAACTACAGAAATATAAACAAATGACCCAATACTGTTGTTTTCTACAACTATAGGGCATATTATACTCCTACACCACAGTTTACTGCGGTAAAACTAAAGTATATTACAGTATTTATTACAGTTCATCAGTTTACTATAGTAAATATTGCAGTATGCTGTGGCATTTATTAACAAAGTTTTATATACTATAATATATACACCAATATGATACACCTTACTATAGTAATTGATAGCAAATACTATGTGTTTTAGAACTATACTATAGTAAAGTACTTGAATTAATCTGCTGGGTTATTATATAGTTGCTATGGTAACACAATAACTACAGAAATATAAACAAATGACCCAATACTGTTGTTTTCTACAACTATAGGGCATATTATACTACTACACCACAGTTTACTGCAGTAAAACTAAAGTATATTACAGTATTTATTACAGTTTATCTGTTTACTACAGTCAATAATACTACAGTATGTTAAAGCATTTATTAACAAAGAGCTGTTGATATATACAGTGTCCTATAGACACACCTTACTATAGTAATTGATAGCAAATACTACAGTGTTTTAGAACTATACTATAGTAAAGTACTTGAATTAATCTGCTGGGTTATTATATAGTTGGTACAGTAACACAATAACTACAGAAATATAAACAAATGACCCAATACTGTAGTTTTCTACAGCTATAGGGTACATTATACTACTACACCACAGTTTACTGCGGTAAAACTGAAGTATATTACAGTATTTATTACAGTTCATCAGTTTACTATAGTAAATATTGCAGTATGCTGTGGCATTTATTAACAAAGAGCTGTTGATATATACAGTGTACTATAGACACACCTTACTATAGTAATTTATAGCAAATACTACAGTGTTTTAGAACTATACTATAGTAAAGTACGTGAATTAATCTGTTGGGTTATTATATAGTTGTTACGGTAACACAATAACTACAGAAATATAAACAAATGACCCAATACTGTAGTTTTCTACAGCTATAGGGTACATTATACTACTACACCACAGTTTACTGCAGTAAAACTAAAGTATATTACAGTAGTTATTACAGTTCATCAGTTTACTATAGTAAATATTGCAGTATGCTGTGGCATTTATTAACAAAGTTTTACATACCATAATATATACACCAATATGATACACCTTACGATAGTAATTTATAGCAAATACTATGTGTTTTAGAACTATACTATAGTAAAGTACTTGAATTAATCTGCTGGGTTATTATATAGTTGCTATGGTAACACAATAACTACAGAAATATAAACAAATGACCCAATACTGTTGTTTTCTACAACTATTGGGCATATTATACTACTACACTACAGTTTACTGCGGTAAAACTAAAGTATATTACAGTAGTTATTACAGTTTATTATAGTTAATACTACAGTATGTTAAAGCATTTATTAACAGAGTTGTTAATACTATAATATATACAGTATAATACAACTTACTATAGTAATTTCTAGTAAATACTACAGTGTTTTGGAACTATACTATGGTAAAGTACTTGAATTGTTTTTTGTCTTTATAAATATTTCCCAAATTATGTTTACCAGAGCAAGGAAATTTATTCATTTACTCATTTATGCTCTGCACTGTATATTGAACACTTCAGTGGTTTTCAGCACCACGGACAGCGACAGAATATCTACATGAGCATCACTTTAGTCCAGGCAAACGCCATACTTCCGCTTTCAGAAATGACAATAACAACAACAAAAAAAGTTGCTGTTAACAGTCTGTTTTCTTCTTTTTTTCTATTGTTTTCAAAACTGGGCTGTTTTTAACAATTCATTGACTGATTGATTAATTGACTGATTTTCAAATCATCTATATTATAAACCATACAAATTATATATTCAAAATTTATATAAATGTAAAAATACTTCCCAAGTGTTTTAATAACAAATTCTAATGATGACAGTGCATAATATTTTACTAGATTTTTTGTTTTGTTTTGCAAGATTGTAGTAGCCAACCGGAAAAATTTAAATTCTTAGATGGGTTAATAATAATGACCTCAACATTGACATAGAAACAACTGACTTAAAGCTTCTTTTGGTCAAAATACTAGTGGCCTAATACTTTTGCACAGTATACAGTAGCTGCTATCAGACCATCAAACCTACAGGAATAAATAAAAATAAATAATAATAAAAAAAAACAAATTGCACCTAAACTCTTCACACATACAAACACACACATATATATATATATATATATATATATATATATATATATATATATATATATATATATATATATATATATATATATATATATATATATACATATACACACACACACACACACACACACACACACACACACATATATATATATATATATATATATATATATATATATATATATATATATATATATATATATGTGTGTGTGTGTGTGTGTGTGTGTGTGTAAAACCTATATATTTCCTATCTATTTTCTTCTAAAATTAGCATTTTTCTCCAACTCTTGTGTGTTGGCTCAGTAATTTTACATCTATAGTGATGGATAAGTTCTTTTCATTGCCTTTCAAGTGAAATAACTGAACATAAACATAGGAAGTTGAGAAAAAAAAATCATTTTAGGAGAACATTTCAGATGGCATTTAGAGGATTTTGCATCTGAACTCTTCATATATATATATATAAATTTCTGTTTAAGGGAGAGATTTTTTAACACATTTCTAAACATAATAATTTTATTATTATTTTTATAATTATTATTTTTTTTATATATAAATGTATAAACCAACTTTTATAATAAAAAAAAGTATTTTAAATAGCTTTTTATGGCACGCAATATAAAAATAAATATAAAACATTTCCCAGTATGACCACACAGTGGCAGTATGACACCACAAGATGAAGTATGATAATCTACGTTCAAAAAAAAAGTATAAGCAATGCTCCATATTATGTGTGTGTGTGTGTGTGTGTGTGTGTGTGTGTGTGTGTGTGTGTGTGTGTGTGTGTGTGTGTGTGTGTGTGTGTGTGTGTGTGTACGTGTTTTTGTGACATATCAGGACACAAATCTGTATAATGACATAGGTATGACACAGGTATTACAAAAAGCAGGTGAAATATGAGGACATTGGTGACGTCCTCACTTCTCAAAAAGCTTCTAAATCACACAGGATGAGTTTATTCAGGGAGTAAAGCTGTACACTGTCTCCTATGATGGTTGGGTTTAGGGGTAGGGTGGGGTGAGGGCAATATAATGGTATATGGTAATATGGTTTGATCTGTATAAAATGAATGGAAGCCTATGTAATGTACCCACTTTTCACAAAAACAAACATGTGTGTGTGTGCGTGTGTATATATATATATATATATATATATATATATATGTCACACCTTTTGGATGCTTTATTTAATAGTATGAGACTCTGAACTTTAAATACACATTCATTTTAATTTATGAAAGTCATTGAAAGTGTCAATTAAGTGAGTGAATTAAGAAAAACTCAAAAAGAGTAAAACAGTTTGCTTAATCTAATATATTATATATAATAATATTATTATATAATTTATAATAATATATAATATTATATTATATAATATAATATAGGCGACGCAGTGGTGCAGTAGGTAGTGCTGTCGCCTCAAAACAAGAAGGTCTCTGGTTTTAGCCTCGGCTGGGTCAGTTGGCGTTTCTGTGTGGAGTTTGCATGTTCTCCCTCCATTCGCAAGGGTTTCCTTCGGGTGCTGCGGTTTCCCCCACAGTCCAAAGACATGCGCTATAGTGAATTGGGTAGGCTAAATTGTCCGTAGTGTATGTATGAGTGTAGTGTGAAAGAGTGTGTGTGGATGTTTCCCAGAGATGGGTTGCGGCTGGAAGGGTATCTGCTGTGTAAAACATGCTGGATAAGTTGGCGGTTCATTCCGCTGTGGCGACCCCAGATTAATAAAGGGACTAAGCCCAAAAGAAAATTAATGAATATATGAATGAATAATATAAGTCAGAAAAGATGTACATATTTATAAAAAAAGAAATGTTATTTGTACAAATTTAATTACATTTTTAAATAAAATTATAAATGTTATTGTGTGCTGATGCTAATCTCTATTTACAACTTTACATGGATTAAACATAAAACAATGGAAATGTCTAAAAAAAGAATGGTGTTGTTTTAGCTCATTTTTAAATAGTTAATTTTAAAAGTAGTTTTAAGTAGTTAGAATAAGCAACAAAAATTATTTGTTGAGTGTATGTATTTTGACAAAATTAGCCTATGTTTTTAAGATTGTGCTTAAGCAATTGTAAAAAGAAAACTGTAAAGTTTTGGTTTGATATAAATACAGTTGCAATCAGAATTATTGAACCCCGTTTGAATTTTTTATTCTTTATTAAATATTTCCCAAATGATGTTTAACAGAGCAAGGAAATTTTCACAGTATGTCTGATAATATTTTTTCTTCTGGAGAAAGTCTTATTTGTTTTATTTCGGCTAGAACAAAAGCAATTTAAAAAAATTTTAAAACCATTTTAAGGTCAAAATTATTAGCCCAGCTATATATTTTTTCAATAGTCTACAGAACAAACCATCATTATACAATAACTTGCCTAATTACCCTAACCTGCCTAGTTAACCTAATTAACCTAGTTAAGCCTTTAAATGTCACTTTAAGCTGTATAGAAGTGTCTTGAAAAATATCTAGTCAAATATTATTTACTGTCATCATGACAAAGATAAAATAAATCAGTTATTAGAAATTAGTTATTTAAACTATTATGTTTAGAAATGTGTTGAAATTTTTTTCTCTCCGTTAAACAGAAATTGGGGAAAAAATAAACAGGGGGGATAAAAAATCAGGGGGTTGAATAATTCTGATTGCAACTGTAGATATAAACCGTCTGCATGACTGCAAAGTTCAGTTTACACAACAGAGGGCGACATTGTAACACAAATGCAAACACTAAACCAATTGTCTCCTCAATTCCTGCTTCAGATCTACAGTGCACAAAATCTCTATACACAATAAAATAAAATAAAAATAAAATCGTGTACTTAACACACAAACACAAAATATTATAGGAAATACTGTGAAAAAGTCCTTGCTCTGTTAAACATTGTAGACTTCATAACATCACTTGACATGTTTCCGGAACTGTATGTCTCTGGGTCCAATTTAAAGACACATTTTTCTCTCCACTTATGATTTTACTAGTATGTGGTTTCTTTTTTCCCTTTATTAAAATGGAAAAATATTTATTTTTATTGTAAAGCACTCTGGATCGACTATGTTTGTGCTCAAATTTTATTTTATAAATAAAATCTGCAATTTATCGCCTTCTGAAAACCATCTGCACCTCCAGAAAAACAGACCTGCATGGAGGAACAGCAGCAACATCTCTCAAATCATTAGCATTTGTGTGAAACCAGGCTAGAGGACACTGACACCACTGATGTTGGTTTGGTGCCCAGGGTTTAAGCTCTGTTATAACATCACATCCACACACACCCACGTCTCTAATGACAATAATGACCTGCTGTTTCTAATTACAGCTAAATTAAGAAAGTGGCCTTCACAGGACACACATCAAGGGTCTTTACACACTCAGAACAGGTGCTTTACATGGATGGATGGATGGATGGATGGAGAGAGAGAGGGAGAGAGAGAGAGAGAGAGAGAGAGAGAGAGAGAGAGAGAGAGAGAGAGAGAGAGAGAGAGAGAGAGAGAGAGAGAGAGAGAGAGAAATATTTCAGATTTAGATTTCAGCACAGAATTAATTGATGGAGTGCTTCATGTTGATGCTGTTGATGCGGTAGAGCCCCTGACGCAGCTCCGCCATGGGGCCCACTGGAGGGCCTCTCGCTGCAGGTGCACAGGAAACTCATCTCCACAAGACTCTTTTGGACATCTGTCCTGCTATACAACCAACAAATGTCTCCGTAAAGCACTGTAAAATCTGCTAAATCGATAATGAGCTTTTCATTTCAGTTTTAAAATTAATATTAATATTCAGTGTATTTTGTGTTTTAATTAAATGAAACAAAATAAAAATAAAATAAAATAAACTAAAATAAATAAATAAAAACATAAATAAATAAATAAAGTATGAAATGGGACCAATTAATAATATACTACTTCTACTACTTCTATTACTACTACTAATAATAATCATAATCATAATAACAATAATAATAATAATAATAATAATAATAATAATAATAATATATTATAAAATAAAATATATTAAATTAAATACAATGAAACACAAGGATAAAAATAAACACAGAGGAAAAAATTGGAAATAGGACCAAATAATAATAATAATAATAACAACAATAATTTTAATAATAATAATATATTATAAAATAAAATATATTAAATTAAATACAATAAATTTCCCAGTGATGGGTTGCGGCTGGAAGGACATCCGCTGTGTAAAACATGTGCTGGATAAGTTGGCGGTTCATTCCGCTGTGGCGACCCCGGAATAATAAAGGGACTAAGCAGAAAAGAGAATGAATGAATGAATGAATGAATGAATGAATGAATGAATAAATACAATAAAACACAAAGATAAAAACAAACACAAAAGGAAAAAAAAAATATTAAACAGGAAATATGACCAAATATTAATAGCAATATTAATAATAATAATAATAAAAAATAATAATAATACTAATAATAATAATAATAATGTAATAAAACTAAATTAAATACAATCAAATAGAATAAAATAAAATACAAACAGAAAAAACAAACACAAATGCAAAAAAGAGGATCCATTAAAAACAAATAATACCCTTTTGGTATTCATTTATTTTATTTGTATTTATTTATTTATTTGTTTATTTATTTATTTATTTATTAGACTGTTGTTATTATTTTTTAGCTTTGTATGTTGTCTTGGAGTCCTTTTGTTTTAATGTGATGTTCAGATGTTTAGATGTCTTGTTTTATTGTTGAGAAAAACCCAATAATACCCAATAATAATGAAGAAAAAAAGAATAAAATAACACTAATTAAATTAATTAATTCATTTTCTTTTCGACTTAGTCCCTTTATTAATCCGGGGTCGCCACAGCGGAATGAACCGCCAACTTATCCAGCACGTTTTTACGCAGCGGATGCCCTTCCAGCTGCAACCCATCTCTGGGAAAAAATACTAATTAATAAAATAAATAAATAATAAAACATCTATTAAATTAAATAAAAAATAAATAAAATAAAACATAAATATAAAAACAAGAACAAACACAAAGGGAAAAAAATAATATATAAAAATTAAAATGGAGTACCAAACAAAAAGGATCAATAAAAATAAAATAAAATAAAATAAAAAATAAATAAAATAAAATAAAATAAAATAAAATAAAATAAAATAAAATAAAATAAAATAAAATTAAATTAAATTAAAAATCACTTTGGCATTAAACTCAATTCTTAACAGCCCAAAAAGCATATTTCCTCAATGTACTAAGATTAACAGTTCATTCAGCAACATCCGGTTTTTCATCAATCGTAAATGCTTTTAAATTTCTTGAAGCTCGTATTAGCTTACATGCAGGTAACAAAAACTACTAAAGGCTTTACGTGCAGGCACAAATTCTGAAAGCTTTTATATACCTATAATATTGCAGTATATTCTTCAAGCAACAGAGGGTGACTCTGAGTCACTGTCATGAGCAAGCCAAAATCAAGTTCATATAAATTACAAAGCTGCAAAAACCAGAAAGCTTCCTTCTAGCCAAAACATGCCCATATCAATGTTGATTGTGTGCATAATTATTCTCGTAAGCATCTAATATTAGCCAGTAGCTAATTTAGTGTTATTGCACATCGCAGAAAGCTTTTCCAGCAAGCAATAAACGCAAATCCCCATTCCCGTTTCTTTTCACACATATTTTAATACTTCTACCTCAATTTGATTACACCATTGTGTGTATTTTACTTGCGCAGAGGTCTCGTTTCATGTGAGAACACACAGAATCTATAAAAGATGTACAGTTTCATGATTAAAAACTGAAGGATTAGGGGAGCAATGGTTTAAATACTCATAATTCAGTATGTATCATGGTTTTAGGGTCATGATGGTGTTTTGAAACAATAGAAAAGTAGCACGTTGCAAAGGAAAAACGTATTCTGTGTGATTTCGACCCCTTAGTCTACGTCCTCAGTGTGAAACTGTGTGTGAAAGAAAGTCTTGTCCCTAAAAGGTGGTCAAACCCTTTAAGGTTTAATGAAGACGGACACTAAATACGGTCAGTAAAAGGCTAACAGGCCCCATCAGCCACAGCTGAGCCGCTCTCAGGAAAATTAGCACAAATTTCACAGGTACATTTAGACCTGACTGGCTACTGTAAACCCTTTTATCTATTTATAGCGTGATGCAATTCAAGCAGACCTGGGAAATCTCCTTTCCTCTGGAGATAAACTTACAGAGTGAAACCAATATGCCTGTAACGGAGCACTTAGCATGCGTATGCTAGCCGTTTCCCGCTGCGCTCTTTTTACACATCACTGCCATGCCAAGGCAAAGCCACCGCCACGACCATGATGTAGCTGCCATGCAAATGAGTGACTCGCTTATTAGATTCAAGAAACATATTTGCATTTGAGTTCCTGTGAAAAATGTAAATGCAGATTGCGGCGTGATTATGAAAGCTGCTTGTGTTAAAAAAAGTCTTCAAAGAGTATTATTTAAGCCACTCTTATATATTTACAGACCAGTTACACCTTATCAAAACTAAGTTATTATTATTTTTTATTATTCATAATAATTAATGAATAATAAATTAATAATAATAATTATTACCACCACCACCACCACTAACAACAACAACAACAACAATAACAACAACAACAACAACAACAATAATAATAATGATATGGTTATTATTATTAGTATTATTAATAACCATATTATTATTATTATTATTATTATTATTATTATTATTATTATTATTATTATCATAAGTATATTAAAATAATACTTAATAAAATAGTATTATTAAATGTTATTATTAATAATAATAATGCTAGTGTTAATAATATTATTAATAATAACAACAACAACAACAACAACAATAATAATAATAACAATAATAATAAAAAATATTATTATTATTATTATTATTATTATGAATATTTAATAATAATATTATTATAAAAAGTTATGCTTAATAATAATAATAATAATAATAATAATAATAATAATAATAATAATGTTATGCTTAATAATAATAATAATAATAATAATAATAAGTATTATTATTAATATGAATACTTAATAATAATAATATTATTATAACAAGTTATGCTTAATAACAACAACAACAACAACAACAACAATAATAATAACAATAATGTTATGCTTATTAATAATAATAACAATAATAATAATAATAATAATAACAATAATAACAATAATAATATGGTTAATAATAATAATAATAATAATAATAATAATAATAATAATAATAATAATAATAATAATAATAATAATAATAAGTCCCTTATTTAGAAATGCCAACTGACCCAGCTGGGTGATATGAAAATTTCATATCGTTACATCTCCATTTTTTTTTCCAATTATCTACGGTTTTGTCCAGTCGTTCTCCTTTCAACATTGTTTTATTGGCACACTTAATACGCCCCCACTCTTTTCCATAACCTATTTATTGTATTAATATATTCTGCTCCCTAATTGCATACAAAAACATGTACTGTACTCCTGCGGGTATGAGCCGGTTTATGAGCGCTAAATTAATCATACGGCACAGATTGTTCGCTCAGCCTGTGTCCTGTCCTTTTTTTCCTTCAGAAGATGACAGGGACACCAGTGTGTTTCAGCAGGACGCCACCTTCGTGTGCTCACATGATGGACGTGTTGACACATTTTGATGATTAATGGAGCAGAGAGTGCTGCTGTTATCTGTCCT
>CAIGQS010000391.1:0-32500 GCA_903798195.1 Danio kyathit
CAAGGAAAAGTAAAAGTACACATTTTAAAAACTACTCAGTAAATTACAATTCCTGAGAAAAACTACTCAATTACATTAATTTGAGTATTTGTAATTAGTTACTTTACACCACTGCCTACTACACTTTTAACGGTAGTGTGCTGATATTTGTCTGTTGTGTTTGGCTTGATCAAGCACCTGCCTTTAAGATGTGCGCACACTGATGTTTTTCTTTTAAAATACTTTTACTGACACTAACAACAAAAACAACCTGGCATTTTGATTTCAGCGGGACTTTAATTGCGAAGGGCTGAAAATAAAGAGATGGGCTAGTTTTGTAAGTGTGTTCTGGTCTGCTGTTTGTGTTGTTCTCTCTGTTCGTCATTGATTCTCTGTGTCACTGGTGTACAGTGAAGAGGGTTTGAGGAATCATTAAAGCGCGATTGGTTTGACCTCATATTGAGCAGCTGCAGCATTAGAGGATTGCTCTTTAACTGTGTTACATGGCGCTTGCTCTTCTGACGCTCTGATCAACAGATAGACTGGAGAAGAGCTGCTTGTTGCTGAAATGAGAGCAGTTCATCAATGTTAAACACTGATGGACGAGAGCACAGACACATTCATCAGCTTTTCAGGCACACACACACAGCTGACAGTGCTGTTGGTGTTCATTCAGAATAATAAAGACTTTTGCTTTATTATTCTTTTATTTATGTTTTAATCAAATAAATAGCTAAATCCTTTCAAAATAGAGGAATTACCAACCTACGTCACACATGACGTCACACGGGTTGCAAAAAAATACCGGCTGCAATAGCAAATATGTTGTGTTGTGCGGTAGGATGCCAAATTCGAATTCCAATAATAGAAAACTTAACTTTTACCATACACCACACTGCTTTAATGCCAACCACAGACGTCTTTGGCTAAAAGGGAGCTGAATGGAGTGAGGACCAAATTAAAAATGCTGGACTCTGCAGTTCTCATGTTATATCAGGTAAGTTCACGCTACGCTGAATCAGACACATTACTCATTTTTGATTGCAGCAATGATTTCAGCAAAAACAGTTAAATATGGTGAAATAAACTGCAGACACTGACTGCTTAGAATAAATGTAAAAGTGTAAGTTCACACACCCTGCCTTACAGGTGCAGTTCGCTGTCAGAATGCAGTTGTTTTGCTTGTTGATGATTACCCAGGCCTTGTATAGCTCCGTCGTCTTTCCTTGTCTTTGGCTAGGCTGAACCTCGGTTTTTAGCACTACAAAGTTTTAAATCTGGTAATCATGGAACATTATTTCTTGCACATGACCACACAGAACACAATTGTTGGCATCCAAAGACTTGTAGGCCTTAACTTCTCTCTTATAAAAACACTTGGAGTTTCTCTTTTAAACATAGACGAACACAGCAGCACGGATATAGGCAATGTGTCTGAATGGTAACAAACTCAACTGATAAAAGACTAAGGGCTCTATTGGACGCAAAAGCCTTAAGGGCGTGTCAGAATCCACTTTTGCTATTTTAACGACAGAAAAATCTGCTTTGCGCTGCGGCGCATGGTCTAACAGGGTTGAGCTTATTCTCTTAATGAGTTCTGGGTGTGTTTTGAGAATAAACCAATCAGAGTCTCATCTCCCATTTCCTTTAAGAGTCAGTTGCATCGCACCATGGTGCATTTGCTATTTACATGGCGGACTTTGTAAGTGGAAAAACTGAACGCTTCACTAGCGAGAAAACAGTTAAACAGAGAATCTGCAGCGCGAGAATGAGCCTCTTCATTCTTTACTTTCACTTTCACTCTCGTGGACAAGGAAACGTGTTGGACGCACAGACATCAATTAGCCTAAATAATTAATTTTGTTTGTTAAGCGCAAAGATTTTTCAAAACTATTTCTAAATTCAGTTCTAATTTCCAGCAAACAAATAAATGAACAATAATAATGAAGTGTGGTCAAAAACAGTTACATCCAAATACACGTTATGCCCCATATAATCTAAAAGATTGACAGCTGGGCAAATCTAAGCTTGTTTTTAACAAATATAAATATGCATATAATAAATAATACTGCTAATAATAATAACATTATACAAAAGCAAATTGTCATGGATAAACTGAAAAAGCCCCCTGAGGTGATGAAGGTATGAAAGCAGTGGTTTTTATATATTTACGTGGAAATTAATAAGTTTTGTAATATTTTAATCCTTTAATTCTTTTTCATTTGTAAAGATATTTGCGTATTGCTCTACATCCTGTGTGTATTAGGCAATGTTTAAGTGAGGCACACAACTAACGCGCTCTGCACTGGACTTTAGACCTCCTGTTAGCTGGTCTATTGTGCGGTCTATTTTAGTTCCTCAAAATAGCAATGTGCCAGCAATGCGCCTCAACATACCTCCTTTTTTAGACCAGAACGCCTATGGGCGCACATATGAGCGCAAATGCATTTACTATTTAAACAGCGTGCTGCAAAACGTCAAAATGACACTTACAGTACATCGAGCTGAAACTAAACTAGCAAACAACAATTACGCCACATTGCGCCGGGTGTTTGATAGGGCCCAAAGTCTGCCATTCTCCAATTCTCATACAGCTTTCTCAACAAAAATGCTTGCTGCAAACCAACAGCTTTGCTGTATCGGCCATGATGGCATCGCAGGGAAAAACATGCAACAAACCCTGTGGATCATGGAAACAAACATACGACCCGTGCCATGCAAACGCGGTCTCACCCAGTCTCACAACTTGGCAGGTCTGCCTTGCCTTCGGAAAGCACGTGCTCTTATGAATAATTAAGACCCAGCGTCTTCTCATAGGATAAGAAAACTCAGCTCTGAATAATAATGAGAAACTACGTGTCACCAATCCACTAGCAGATTTGCGCTACGTCACCGATTTTGATCCACCGCAAAAATTATTTTAAACCTGGAAGATGAAATTAGCAGACAAAAGCTCAAAACGATCCAGTTTTTCCCACAATTAAAGCGGACTGCTGTTAATGTTGTCTTAAAACACATAAATCTGTTAAATTTTCAAAATAACGTACTTGAGGGTGTCTCGAACCTTTAAATAAATGATTAATTACATTATATAATATAATAGGATTAAAAATAGCAAATGAGCAAATGCTGTAATTTAAATAATAAATGCCAATTAAATATAAATAAAATAAATCAATATTAAAGCCAATAACTAACCATTAGGCCTCTTAAACAAGCCCAGGATTATGTATTAAGAAACGAAACAGTGTTTATGTAATGAAGCACTTATGTTTTCACAAAGATGTTAAATCTAACGTCCAACATTATCATGTAACGACACTTGAGAAAAACCCATTTCAAGTGTTAAAGTCACCATCTGAGGAAGATCCGACATTTGTGATTTATTAATATCCAGCATATGGCGGTCTGTGTTTGACAAGTCATTATCGCCTCTGGATTTCAGCAGTACGTCCAGCTGTGTAAACGCATCTGAAGTCTCATTAATGGAGCTTTAATCTGGAGCCGAGCTGAATGACTTGATGATAAACACTGCAAGTCTGATCTGCTTTCATTGTACAGACACATTCAATCTGCTTATAATGAGCTGGAGACATCAGTAAAAGTCACTGACGACAAACCATAATCACAGTTCTGCTGCAATATGTTCCTTTAAAGTAATTCAAAGTGCTTTACATAAACAGGGATAAAGTATAAGAAAATAAAAACAAAGAATAAAATGATTAAAAAGTGATTGAAATGTGCTAAAACAGGTTATAAAAGAATGAAAAGGCAAAGAAAGACATAATAGTGCGATCTGTTGGACGTAGCACAGTGCTCATTCAGTAAAGGCACAGCTAAACAGATGTGTTTTCAGTCTTGATTTGAATGTGCCTAATGTTGGAGCACATCTGATCATTTCTGGAAGCTGATTCCAGCAGCGGGGGGCGCTGTTAGTAGCTGAAGGCTGATTTACCCTGCTTTGACTGAACTCTTGGAATTTCTAGTTTATATGATCCTAAAGATCTGAGTGATCTGTTGTTTGTATTCAGTGAGCATATCTGTAATGTATTGAGGTCCTAGGCCATTTAGTGATTTATAGACAAATAGTAATACTTTAAAATCTATTTTGAATGTAACTGGGAGCCAGTGTAGGTGTGATGTGCTCTGATTTCCTGGTTCTGGTCAGTTCTGGATGAGCTGCAACTGTCTGACTGTCTTTTGGGGAAGGGCCAGTAAGGAGTCCATTACAGTAATCCATCCTGCTGCTGATAAAAGCATGAACAAGTTTCTCTAAGTCCTGTAAAGCATCTAACTCTTGCATTGTTTTTGAGATGAAAGTATGCTGATTTAGTTACTGCGTTGATATGACTACTGAAGCTCGTATCTGACTCAAGAATCACAAGATTCAAAATACACAACTATGATGATATTAGATAATGACCATGTTTTTTCTGTATTACTGTAAAGATATACAGGTTAATTACTGTCAGTTTAAGCATGTCATCTGAACTATACTAATGCAGTTGAAACCAGATGTTTGAGAATGCCAGAATAATGAGATCATTTTTTTTTTTAGAGAATCTTTTATTACTTTCTAGACAGTCAGAAGTGTACATACTGTACATTTCCTTGGTATTATTTTAGCTTTGCTTTTAAACTGTATAACTTTGGTCAACTGTTTTGGGTATCTTTCCACAAGCTTCTCACAATAGTTTGCAGGAATTTTGGCCCATTCCTCCTGACAGAATTGGTGTAACTGAGTCAGATTTGTAGGCTGTCTTGCTCGCACAAGCTTTTTCAACTCTGTCCACAAATTTTCTATAGGATTGAGGTCAGGGCTTTGTGATGGCCACTCCAAAACATTAACTCGGTTGTCCTTAAAGCACATTTTAACTTATTTGGCAGTATGCTTAGGGTCAAGGTCTGTTTGGAAGACCCATTTGTGGCCAAGTTTTAATTTCCTGGCTGATGTCTTGAGATGTTGCTTCAGTATTTCTGCATAATGTTCTTTCTTCATGATGCCATCTATGCTGTGAAGTGGACCAGTCCCTTCTGCAGCAAAACAGCCCCACAACATGATGCTGCCGCCCCCATACTTCACAGTTGGGATGGTGTTCCTAGGCTTGTAAGCTTTCCCCTTTGTCCTCCAAAAGTAACACTGGTCATTATGGCCAAACAGTTCAATCTTAGTTCCATCAGACCACAGGACATGTCTCCAAAAATTATTATTTTTCCCAGTGTAATTTAGCTAATTGTAATCTGGCTTTTTTGTTGATTCTGGCTTGTTGATTTTCCCATGTTGTCACACAAGGAAGCAGTGTGTTTGAGGTTTTCCTTAAATACTATTCTACAGTTGTGCCTCCAATTAACTCAAATGTTGTCAATTAGCCAATCAGAAACTTCCAAAACCTTGACACCATCATCTGAGCTTTTTCAGAGGCATGATAATCTTATTGTATGTAAACTTGACTTTCAAGAAAAGTGATAACAATTTCTCCAAAAATATCTCTCTTATTATTCTGCTGTTAAGCATAACAGAAACAAATCTGATAATCCTAACTTACCTAAAAGAGAAATGTTTAGTCACATTAACATCTGACTTTTTTTTAAATGGTTATGTGCCTTTTTATATTGTGTATGTAAACTTCTGCTTTCAACTGAATATACGGTCATTTCTAGCTGTGTAAATGACACATACACTATGAAACTCTCCACAAAGACGAGAACCTGAAGAATTCTGCATATCTCCTAACCTACAGTGTGTTTTATTGATTGAACGCTTCTATTTTACAGTCAAAAACACATTTCATGTCAGAATGACAGATTGCTCAGTTCCGTGTCTGATATTATAACACAAATCAGCGCTTAACATCTTCTCCTGGAAGGCATATTGGGGATATTTTACTGAGACGAACCGTGTGTGTGTGTGTTTGCAAAATATCATTTCCATCTCAGTTTAATATGCAGAACAACTATAAAGTCTAAGCCAACTGTAAGTAAAAGTGTAAAACTGTAGCAGTTTGTGCCAATAAAACAGTACATTTACATATCATTCAAAAGTTTGCAGATTTTGAAAGAAGGCTTTTGTTGCTGACCTCCCTACTTAAAAAACTCAGCATATGCTGGTAAGGTATCTTTTGATGCTGGTTTCAATGCTGGTCTTGCTGCTTTTAATGCTGGTTTTGCTGGTCTTGATGCTGGTCTTACTGTTTTTAATGCTGGTCTTGCTGATCTCAATGCTGGTCAGGACCAGCACTCAGGCCAGCAAGACCAGCATTGAGACCAGCACTGAAACCAGCAAGACTAGCACTAAGACCAGCGAAACCAGCAAGACCAGCATACCAGCATCAAAACATACCTTTATCAGCAGGGACTACATTTATTAGATTAAGATGGAAGATGGGTACACTGTTGTCAAAGGGACATAAATCCCCTTTCTTTCCCATTCTGATGCTCAGTTTGAACTGCAGCAGATCGTCTTGACCATGTCTACATGCTTAAATGCATTAAGTTGCCGCCATATGATTGGCTGATTAGAAATTTGCGTTAACGAGCAGTTGGACAGGTGTACCTAATAAAGTGTGAGTGTATATATAGTGGTGGTGGGCTGTTATCGGCGTTAACGTGTTGCGTTAACGCCAGACTTTTATCGGGCAATTAAAAAAATATATATATCGCCGTTAATCTATTTTCAAAGTTGGGTTGGGAGCTGGGTCTATTCTATGCAAGCTATGATGACTTTCACCTTGATATTTTAGCGCGGATGTATACCTGACCGGTGAGCCGTCTGACAAAAAACAATATGTTTTTAAGGACTGGTGAGAGTGCTATAGAATTTAATAACGCACCCCAAATGAAAAAAAAAAAAAAAAAAAACTCTGCATTTCGCGGTGTGTGTGTGTATATGTGCAGTCCTTTACTGGAAGCCGAGTGTGTGAATCTTGTCGGAAAATATGGCGAAAAGTCCTACATGACAGTAATAGATTGATTGCGGTGTTTATTTCAATAATGCCACTAATATCTGCATACTCCACGTCTTAATTCTATTTCTGTTCAGTTCAGTTATGACTTAAGTCGGATTAAGGTCATCAAAAATCGCTGTTTGGAGCTTATGTAGGCCTACAGTTCAAAATGAATGAACTGAATGAACAGTTAGTAAACACAAGTACATCTTATTGAACATCATTTATTTTCATCACCAATTATCATAGTAGAACAGTTTCTCAAGCAGTTTGTGATGCATTTTGGAAACCGGAGATGAGCCCCTGGTTTAATGCGCCACCTGGCTTGAAGTTCTCAAAGACTTACTTTTAGTCATTATTTGGGTAGCACAAATTGTCGCCTTGGAATTATAAGGTTCTAAGTGATTTTCAGATATTGAGCTTCAAAGTTTTTGCACTCCATATAGCAAACAGTATGTGTGTAACATTTGTTTTTTAAATTAAAAGTCTTAAAATGTAAACAATTTATTAAAAAAAACATCATATTATGTAAATAAGTTGTCATTTAATAAGAATATGTCAATAACTATATTTTGACAAAAATGTCAGACAGAACCTTGTAATTCTGAGGTGACAAAATATTCTGAATGCCTTCGGCAGAATTCAAATGAGCCATTTTAATCTAGAATAATTCCAAGAATACAGTGAGATTAATCTAGATAAAAAAATATTACCTATGCCCACTATTATTGTATATATGATTATTTTAAATGACACTTCACAAACAACAGTCATGTTACTGTATGATTTTACAAAACATTACTCTCAGTTCCGGGTATATTTTCCTCACAGACAAAACGTGTTGTTTTGCAAAATATCATTTCCATCTCCCTTTTACTGTCACTTTTAATTAGCACATCCTTGCTGAATAAATGTAGCCTGTTTTTTACTGTAAACACTACACAGAATGTAACATTTCTTCTGCTGTGTCTTCAGTAAAACGCTCTAACAGGAGAGAATGGAGTATGTGTGTGTTTTAGTACAGCAGGATCAGCAACACACACTGATAGAGTTGAACAGCAGATGTTTTCTGGTCCTTCAGCATCTGTCAGTCTGAGGAACATCTGATTCACACCAAAACTCACACTCAGAAAATGTACAACTAGCGCTTAAACTTATGCAGAATCAATATATTCATCACTTCTGATGCATCTGCATAATTTGCTGTTTTGCCCATTTCACTGAAAAGTCATCAAAGGTGTGTGTTAATGATGGAGACAACACATTAGGCTACTTTTAAATCAAATTCAAATGGGCCTTAATGCGTTTTTCTCAACCTCTTATGCATGTTCTTCAAAAAATATATTTATTGACATTCATTAATTAAATGAAAATATTTGGCTATTTTTAACCTTATTAGAATATTTTAATAATTAATGTCATTGATTTAACTTCAGTTTCTTAATGTGTATTCCTCAACTTATGTATGTCCTTTAAAATATACTCATTTATTTCATAATTATGTATACCCTGAAATAAATTTTCACTTCAGAAATTTAATTATATTGCTTTATAAATATTATTGTAATATTATATAATGCTATTTATTTATTTATTTATTTATTTGTGTTGTTGTTGACATTAATTAAATAAAAACATTTGCTAATTTGATATGTTTAATCTTATTATAATATTGTTAATTTATGTAATTTATATAACTTCAGTTAATCGATTTCCCACAACCTATGCATGCTCTTTAAAATTAATTAAATTTTTGTTTGTTTAACCTGAAATAAATATACATTTCAATAATTCAATAATTTCAAGAATCCATAATATTGTAATATTGTATAATTACTAATTATTTATTTATTTATTTATTGTTGTTATGGTTATTATTGTTGTTATTATTTATTACTTCATTAATAAACATTAATTAAATGACAACATTTGCTAATTTGCTATATTTAATCTTATTGTATTATTAATTTATTATATAACTTCAGTTAATGTATTTCCCTCAACTTATACATGTTCTTTTAAATTATTTATTTATTTATTTATTTATTTATCCTGAAATAAATATACATTTCACCTAAAGAAATTTAGTTATATTACTTTCTGAATATTATTGTAATATTATAGTACTTGTTTTGTTGTTGTTGTTTATTATTATTATTATTATTATTATTATTATTATTATTATTATTATTATTATTATTATTTGTTAATGTCATTTATAGAAGTCCAGTTTCTTAATGCATTTTCCTCAACTTCTTTTGCATGTTCTTCAAAAATATTTATTTATTTGCATTAATTAAACTTATTATATGATTAATAATTATTGTCATTGATTTAACTTCTTAATGTTTTCCTCAACTTATGCATGTGCTTCATTTATCTAATTTATTTATTTATTTATTTATAACCTGAAAAAAATGTACATTTCACTTGTAGCAATTATATCGCTTTGCAAATACTATTGTATTATTATAGTGCTTATTATAATATTATTATTAATAATTACTGTGATTTATATACAGTTGAAGTCAGAATTATTAGCCCCCCTGAATTATTAGCCCCCCTGTCCCCCCAATTTCTGTTTAACGGAGAGATTTTTTTCAGCACATTTCTAAACAGAATAGTTTTAATATCTCTAATAACTGATTTATTTTTTTACTTTGTCATGAGGACAGTAAATAATATTTGACTAGATATTTTTCAAGACACTTCTATACAGCTTAAAGTGACATTTAAAGGCTTAACTATGTTAATTAGGTTAACTAGGGAGGTTAGGGTAATTAGGCAAGTTATTGTATAATGATGGTTTGTTCTGTAGACTATCGAAAACAAAAATGGCTTAAAGGGGCTAATGATTTTGTCCCTAAAATGTTTTTTAAAAAATTAAAAACAGCTTTTTTTCTAGCTGAATTAAAACAAATAAGACTTTCTCCGGAAGAAAAAATAATATAAGACATACTGTGAAAATGCCTTTGCTCTGTTCAACATAATTTGGGAAAGGGGGGCTAATAATTCTGACTTCAACTGTAAGTCCAGTTTCTTAATGCATTTTACTCAACTTTTTATGCATGTTCTTTAAAAGATATTTATTTAGTTAGTTGTTTGTTTGTTTGCTTATTGATTTGTTTGTTGTTTTATTTTATATATACTGTAACCTGAAATAAACACACATTTCAATTGTAGCAATTTAATTATATTGCTTTGTAAATATTGACATCCTTTCGGCTTTACGGATATTTGCATTTTTTCATTGAAAATGACTGAATAAATTGATTGCAAATCCTTTTATACAAATAGAATACACATCACAATATCACACACATAGCTGTGATTTTAAGCAATCACTATATATTTATGATGTCTTATTTTCTATTGTAAGACACTATTGGTTACTAATAGCAAAGGTTTATATTGCAACATTTACAATTTAGCACTCAAAATACCATTACAGACTTAAGGTGATTTTAATTAGTCATGCAGTATATATTTATTGTGTCTTTTTAAGACACTTTTGATCACCAATAGCAAAAGTTTAGATTACAAAATTGACCGTTTTAGCACTCACAATGACATTACAGTTCTCTAAAATCCACCACTTTGAATGGTTTATCTTCCATTTGATTGCAGAATGATGTTTTGCAGTGATTTGCATTGACTAATTTTCCTCTCTCTCATCTTCAGCCCTGACACAGTTAGAGGAATATCTAAAGATGTCTTGTTCTCTCTAACAGTTCATTAGCGATGGGCTTTATTGAACGGAGTGTCTTTAAGTGTGTAATATCCTGTAATGTGGTCTCAGTGTGCCGAGTTAAAGAGCTGTGATTAACTTTATCATCTGTAGTTTATGTTCTTTTTGGAATGACATTATTCTGAGTGCAACTGTCTGTGTTTATGACCCCTTTTCTACAGGATCTACAAACTCAGACTCAACTAATTCTTGTTTAATTATAATCATATTATGGCAGTGGTCTCTTTTACGTTGAATTAAATCTGATTATTGTCTTATTTCAGAGTCTTCCTGCGAGCCATCAATCAATACGCCGCTGTTCTCAGCAAGAAGTTCCTGGATCAAACCAACTTTGAGCTGCAGGTAGGGTTACCACTTTTAATGCAAAAAAATAAGGGACGCATACTGCAGCGGGGGCCACATCCCCAATCACAGGCCCAATAGCATGCTAGTGGTGGTAAATCACAACTTAAAATGTGTTTTCAGGAAAGTATGAACACTTGGACATTAAAATAAACTGTCTTTTATTGAAATCTGTGTAAACAGAACAGATGTGGTCAGTATTTCTCTTTTACAACTCTGCAGCACTGTTATAGCTGATGTTATGTTTAATAGTGTGGTTAACTCAGCTGCTGTAACCTAGAGGAGAGGAGAAAATACTAATGAACCTAATTTTAAAGGCTGGTATTGATAACAGATTTTGACTAAAATATTTGTCATTATTTGCAGTAACACCTATCCAAACATGGAAACAGCACATACATAAACTAGCTACAAACATTAGCTAGTAAAGTTTTAAAGTTTTCAAATAGCCTATTTCTAATTTAAAAATATGGAAAGTTGCAATTTACTAATTTATTTTCTTTACATGGGCATTATGTTGTTTATCAATGTAATAAATGTAATGTTTCATGTAATAAATGAATGCGTATGTGCCTGACTTAATTTTAACAAGCAAATCATAATATTTCATTGGACCGTGATCCACTTACATTGTATTTACAGAGTTTTTACAAATTACACTTTGTGACCCAGTGTGTGAAAACCAGGCCAAATCTAATTCTGAGAGAAATGATGATTGTAGCCATTCATTTCACTGTGATTTCAGTTGTTGATATGGTTTTACTCAGTTAATATTAAATACTTATATTTTATTATAGGCTGTTCTTTATTTTATGTAGAAAACAGTAATTTACAAAAAAAATGACTCCAGATAGATTTTCACAGACTGGGTCACTGTCATTACCATGTCTGCTTCGGGAGAGACTTGGGGTACGAAGAACTGTCTGACTGTGCATTGATTTTTTGAGCTCTGTCATTGTGGAAATGCTGCTCTCCGGAGGCGTGTTGTCGCACGTCCCGCATGAGCCACTGAGAATGCTCTCCGACAAATCGTGCAGTTGGCTTGATAACAATTTCTCCCACTCTGCAGCCAGGTATTTGTTTACTCCCACTCTCTGCGGTATTTTGCAGCCGCTTGCGTTTATACTTTGAAACTTTAAGACGCGGAGGGGTTACCTGGAGAAGCATCTGCCATTAGGCTACTCTCTGTCAAGACTTGACAGGCTCTGCTTAAAGACACGCCCTCCTCACTGGACAAAGACCAATCAAACTAACGATGACATCAAGTATTAGCCAATCAAAAGTAGGAAATGAGGCATCTTCATAAAATGCGTGAGGAATGATTTGCATGAAAAGCTACTTTAAAAAAAAAAAAAAGATAAAAAATACGGGACAAAACCGGGACGATTCCGTGTTTTTAGGGACGGGTGGCAACCCAGCTGCAGGTGAGTTTGGAAATGCAATAAATGCATTTGATAGAAAGGCATTTCAGTTCAAATTCGCTGCACTGTAAAAAATAAATCCGTAAAATTTACGATAAAAAAACGGCAGCTGTGGTTGCCAGTATTTAACCGTTAAAAGTACGGTACAAACCGTAAAAGTAATTTCTCATTTTACAGTAAACTACTGTATATTTTAAATTTATAGAGGTAATATGTTTGTATATTGATTATTAACATCTACACATCTTTTGTTACACAGATAGACACGTTAACACAGCCATATGCAGGTGGTGATGAGAAAGTTCATACATAATGAACCAAAGCTCATCACAAACAACTTTTCCCACAAGCAGAAAAGTGTATCAGTGAATCATTCACACAGCTACTAAACACCAGTATGGTAACATGCATAAAATTAAAGTCATGAAATAAACATTATTTATCAACATTAGATGTAACATAAATCTCTAATGTACATAACTGATGGGGAAACAACTAAAAAGATCCATAGTAATGTCAACAAAAAGCATAAAAAGTGATGTGCCATGCAGGGAATTCTGGGAAAGTCAATTTACGGTTATTCGCCGTATCAATTAAGGAAACATACTGTTAACCAGATTACGGATTTTTACTGAAGCATTTTTACAGTTTTTTACCGTTGAAATCACGACCATTTTTTTACAGTGTGCCATTATGTGCTACATCTCATTTTGTCAACATGAAGGACAACTTCTGGTGTCTGTTCTTCGTAGGGATGGGCGATATGGGCAAAATATCATATCTCGGTATTTTTAGGAGGAATGACGGTATACGATATACAGTTTCAATCAGAATTATTCAACCCCTTTAAATTTTTCTTTTCTTTTTTAGATATTTCCCAAATGATGTTTAACAGAGCAAGGAAATCTTCACAGTATGTCTGATAATATTTTTTCTTCTGGAGAAAGTCTTATTTGTTTTCTTTCGGCTAGAATAAAAGCAGTTTTTAATTTTTTAAAACCCATTTTAAGGTCAAAATTATTAGCCCCTTTAAGCTATATATTTTTCAATAGTCTACAGAACAAACCATCATTATACAATAACTTGCCGAATTACCCTAACCTGCCAAGTTAACCTAATTAACATAGTTAAGCCTTTAAATGTCACTTTAAGCTGTATAGAAGTGTCTTAAAAAATATCTAGTCAAATATTATTTACTGTCATCATGGCAAAGATAAAATAAATCAGTTATTAGAAATGAGTTATTAAAACTATTATGTTTAGAAATGTGTTGAACATGTTTTTCTCTCCGTTAAACAGAAATTGGGGAAAAAACAGGGGGGCTAAAAAATCAGGGGGTTGAATAATTCTGATTGCAACTGTATATCCGGTATTTTCCCAAAAATGGTTACTTGAAAGTCAAAGTCTTTATTAAAACAGGGGTTTCCCTCCCTGTTATTTTCATCATTATAATTATCATTCTAACTGCGAGATATTAAAATAGAAAAAGAAATGTTTGGTAGACAAATGCATGTTTTTTTTTTATTTTACTTTTTTTAACGTTTTAATCATTTAAACCACCAACTGTTTGTACACTAGGCACACACAAATCAAATCGCGTCCTCCTGTTAATAAGCTAAAATAAATGAATCAATTAAACAGAATAAATAAATAAATAAATACAATGATTAGAATATAATCGGAATTGAAGTCAATATGCAATAACTACGGTGGCCGGGAAGTGCAAAACAACATTACAAAGTGTGAAACACTTTTACAAAGCTCGAGACAAATTTACATTTTAAAAAACATTTTCACCAATCATAGAACACAATTACATAGAAAAAAAACGATTTTTACCAAGGACGAAACAAATTTACAATGACAGATTCTTTACGGAAAGGGAATGTACCACACACCGGAAGTGACGTGGAATGTACCACATCCCGGAAAATATCAGCTTGTGTGTGACTTTATAGGGCGTACTCACACTATGCTATCCGAACCATGCCCAGGCCCATTTCCCAGATCGTTTGAGAAGTGTGAGTGCTCTGAATCGGGCTCAAGCACGGTATACTTGGCCGGCCCTGGCCCGGTTGGAAGAGGTGTGCCAGAGCGCGGTTCACTTGGGCTCAGTGTGAGTGCAAGTGTGCCTAACCCCGAAACTGAAAGCGAGACGTGACTTTTAAGGGACTGTTATATATATGATATGGATTTCGTACTGTTCGATGAACGCAAACTGTTGTAGATTATTAAAAACACAAACCCCTCACTGCACGATTCCTGCAGCACGAGGAGTTTATGAGCGTCAAAAGTGGCTGATCTGTTCTGTGAAATATTTGACTGCGTGTCACCGCATATCAAATGACTTAAACGAAATAGCTAAAGAAATCTCCACTGTGCTGAGCGAAATCGCTTGTCTTCCTAAACTGAACAGCGCATCATCGATGACGTAAGCGTGCCCAGGCCCGAATGTAATGTGAGTGCAGGCCGTCGGGGGAGACGGGAGGGGGGACAAGCGTGCTTTGGCCCGGTTCAACGCAACTGTGCATAGTGTGAGTACGCCCATAGGCACAGGTTAACACGAGTCCAAAGGCACAGGTTAACACGAGTCTACATCTATAAAAATCATGGTTTGACCAACTGCGATAAAACTGGACTGACACAATTTCAATTTATTAGAACTTCTGTGCTAAGCTGCTTTGACACAATCTACATTGTAAAAAAAGATGAATTTAAAGATCCAGGATCTGTCAAATCATCTTGGATCATTTAAGAGCGGTATGGAGATTGGAGCCGTGTGTTATTAGAATAAAAGAAAGGAAAATGTAATTAAATTAATATTTAATTAATAAATTAAAAATAAATAAGATCAATCAATTAATTACTCACCCACTCAATTAATTAATCATTCATCCATTCTTTCATTCACTCATTTTTTTTTATTGAAGTAGCTTGCACTGCCTCAGATTTCACGTGGTTGATGTCTTGTTCATAATAAAATGCATGTCAATTTTCTGTAATGTAAACAGTTGACTTCAGTAACGTTGTTTGCATTTCATTGCTCATCTAAACTCTATTTGTTAGTAATTTAATTGAGCTAAATCTCCATTTGTGTTCAGAGCTAGAGAGATTATTAGTTTGCTTTGACTTCATTGAACATAAATTAGATTTGTTCTTTAGCTGAACTGTCCCTTCAGTCGCTGTATAATGCATTTAGACTAGTAAATTGCTACTGTACCTGTAAGTAATGGAAACATACAGTCTTGTTTATGAAAGGAGATTTCTTAATCGTGACTAGCGGTCTGCTTGTGTTCCAGCGGCGATCATTAAATTTCTCTCTAGCAGAATAACTCATCACAGGCTAATAGACGGCAATTTCCCAGCGTCTGATTTGAATTTTTGAAGCGTCTCTATACTCTCAGTATTGTGCTGGTGATGGTTGCTGCTGGTTATTGTTGTCTCGGTCCTCATTTTACCCATGAATCCATCTGGCTATGCAGGTTTTAGCTTTCAGAAGACAATGAATTGTTTTGAAATGATCACTCTGAGTGACATCAGCTCATCTGTTCAATAAATAGTAAACTGTTGCTCATTTATTTATTGCTTAAACTTTGTTCAACTTTGCTCTTTGCATTTTTTTGTGCGTTAGTTATATATATATATATATATATATATATATATATATAATTTTTTATTTTATTTTTTTTAAATTGCTCAACATTTGAGTACATCCCTCACATTTTGATTTTAAAAATTTTATAGGAAGCTTTACAATATTATAATTGTGCATATACATTAGATTAGTCAGTACTGAAGCCAAATCTGGAGCTAATCTATAACAAAATAACTTATGATAACAGTCCAAGAATTAGTAGGAAAGAAAGAAAAAAAAAAAAAAAAAAAATATATGTATATATATATATATATATATATATATATATATATATATATATATATATATATATATATATATATATATATATATATATATATATATATATATATATATAACATAATTCAGGAGAAACAAAAAAATGTAGAAAATTGTTGAAATTTTGTAGTTTGTAATAAAAAAGTAAAAAAAGAAAAAAAAAAAAGCTAAACGGTCTTAAAGTACACAACTGATTTGTAATTGAAAAGCAACAAATCAGTTTCATTTGTTTTCTTTTTGATGATATACAAAACAATTATGAGTGTGTTCTTTAGATTTTTTTCTATAATGTCCTTAAATCATTAATGTCGTTTCCGTATTTATTAATTAATGGAAATGTTTGTATTGTATAATTTCTTTCATTTCTATACCCTATATGGCATCCATCTGTATGTAAATATGGAAACTGCAGTAAAAAAAATAATTAAAAAAGAATACATTTTGTAGTTTGTAATTTTTTCAAAATATTTCACATGAATTTATATGTATTTTTCTTTTTCTAAAGATGTTTGATGACAAAAAAATAATAATATTAAATATATCCAATTAATCAATTTCTTTTGTTTAAATGCAGCAAAATATGTGACCTATATTTACTGAGAAATGGATAAAAATATTTGTTTTCAAAATGGGGTGTACTAAACTGTTATATATATATTTTTTTTTTATTATTTATTTATTTTTTATTTTTTTATTTATTTATTTATTTATTATTATTATTATTATTTATTATTATATTTTTTATTATTATTATTTATTATTATTATAATTTTTCTTACTGAATATGGGTCATATATTTTGGTGCATTTGTTTAAACCATTATATCCATTAAAATAAGAGTTTGGTCGCTCAATGTCTTTAGTACTAGAAAGATAATACATTTAAAAAATTATTGCAAAAAAAAAATACAAACTACAAAATTGCAACTAAATTTAATATTTTGTGTTATGTTTCTTTTGATTTTTTTTTTTTTTTTTTTTGCCTGTTCATAAACATTTTATTTAATATTTTCCCCTATCATATTAATTTGGGTGTAGTCATTTTTGCACTGTGACTGTGATTTTGGACTTTTTTTGTTGGATAAGCTCCAGATTTGGCTTCAGTACTGACTAATCTAATGTATATGCACAAATATAATATTGTAGTGCATTCTATTGAATATATCAATTTAAAACAGAGATCTGTGAGGGGTGTACTCACTTATCCTGAGCAATATATAAATCTACCTTTTTCAGAAAAGTATATTTTAGTGGGACTGTTTTCATTAAAATCTTTAAAAATTAAAAGAATGAAAACAGATATTGAGACAGTTGTCATGCTTAGAGAAATGTGGCCCTTTAGTCAATATTTATTGATTTTAGGAAGTTAATTTGATTCAATATTTTTCTTTCTTTTTTTTCCTCAGTTGTGGAATAACTACTTCCATCTTGCCGTGGCGTTTCTTACCCAGGAGTCTTTGCAGCTGGAGAACTTTTCGAGTGACAAACGGGCCAAGATCTTCCACAAGTAAGCATTAATAGACACTTTCCCACAATAATAATAATGAGACACGTGGCTCAGTGGTTCGCACTTTGGCCTCACAGCAAGAAGGTCGCTGGTTCTAGTCCCAGCTAGGTCAGTCAGCATTTCTGCGTGGAGTTTGCATGTTTTCCCCATGTTGGCGTGGGTTTCCTCCGATTGCTCCAGTTTCCCTCACAGTCAAAACATATGTGCTATAGGGGAATTGAATAAGCTAAATTGGCCATAGCGTATGAGTGTGTATGGGTGTTTCTCAATACTGGGTTGCAGCTGAAAAGGCATTCGCTGCATAAAACATATGCCACAATAGTTGGCGGTTCTACACTGTAAACAGAAATATCTGTTAATTTACAGTTAATTACAGTTTAATTTCTGTATCTTGAGCTTCATCCCCATTTTGAGTTTATCTACAGTGAAATATCCTGACTTTTCATAAATATGTGTGTAACTGTTATTTAATAAAAATGACAAAACACAACTTTCTGATAGCAAATGCATAACATGTCATTCAAAACAACAACTTCAGTGTCGTGAAAAATTGTTGCTCTCCTGCATGTGAAAATGAAAGGCGTCTAGTCTAGTAACTCATACACATTTATAGACCGTATTACAAAAAAAGTCAGATTTTTAGGTAATGACTTCATTAAATATGACGACAGACATTCAAAGCTTCATTTTAACATCTCAATAGAAGCTTTACATGTAAAAAAATGACATGACAATGTGATGCCTCATTCACACTAGCAGCGACTTTTGTAGCTGCCTGGCGCTCTGGGTGGCAATCTGCTGCAAACGCAGGTCTGTGTAGGTTTGTTTTGCTTAAATGCAGCAAAATATGTGACCTATATTTACTGAGAATTGAATAAAAATAATCAATTTTAAAATGGGGTGTACTAAATCATGTATATATACTGTATATATATATATATATATATATATATATATATATATATATATATATATTTATTTCTTACTGCATATAGGTAATAAATTTTGGCGCATTTGTAGAGCTCACGTGATCCTCTCTCAGCTCGCTCAGAGAGGATCACGTGAGCTCTACTGGTGTTCCTACTGGCTGTTGTTAAAGAAAGTCGCTCTTCATTTGCATAAAGTTGAAAGATTCTCTACTTTGTTGCATCACTCGACACGCCCACCTGGATGGAGTTCCTAGAGAAACTGAATATTAAATGAGAAAACTGGGCGTGGCTTGTTTTATTTCTACTGTGAGCTGATTGGATGTAGTAAAGTAGGAGTTTCATTCAGAAAGATGGGGAGAAGGGTTTGAGGAGAGTTATTACAACCTATCACCATTTCTGTTTGTTGTCAAAACTGACAGCTGGAAGTTGTGTGGTTATGTATATTAGCCATGCCCAATACCTCAGACAGACCTAATCTGAGAATTTAACTGAACACAAACAGGAAGTGCATTTTCAGATTTCAATTAAAGATTACAAGGGCAAACATTTGTTTTTTTTATTTCTTAATGACAAGCACAGATGAATTGTTCACCACAAAACTCACAATGTGAGCTAATTAAATCAAAATGATTAGTTAGAACTTCAAGGCGCAGCCTTGGGCTGGAGGGGGTTCGGTTCGGGCACCACAGGATTTCATCTCTGTTATTCGCAGACGATGTTGTTCTGTTGGCTTCATCGAACATGCACCTTCAGCATGCACTGGGGCGGTTTGCTGCTGAGTGTGACACAGCTGGGATGAGAATCATCACCTCCAAGTCCGAGGCCATGGTGCTCCACCGGAAAAAGGTGGTTTACCATCTCCAGGTGGGAGAAAAGTCCTTACCCCAGGTGGAGGAGTCCAAGTATCTCGGGGTTTTGTTCACGAGTGAGATAAAGATGGAAAGTGAGATTGACAGGTGGATTGGTGCAGTGGCAGCAGTGATGCGGTCGATGTACCGGTCTGTTGTGGTAAAGAAGGAGCTGAGCTGAAAGGCAAAGCTCTTGAGTTACTGGTCAATCTACGTTCCTACTCTCACCTATGGTCATGAGCTTTGGGTCATGACTGAAAGGACAAGATCTCTGATACAAGCGGCCGAAATTAGTTTTCTTCGAAGGGTGGCAGGGCGCACTCTTATGGATAGGGTGAGGAGCTCTGTCACCCAGGAGGAGCTCAGAGTAGAGCCGCTGCTCCTCCACATCGAGAGAAGTCAGGTGAGGTGGCTCTGGCATCTGTTTCGAATGCCTCCTGGACGCCTACCTAGGGAGGTGTTCCAGGCATGTCCCACCAGGAGGAGGCCTCGGGGAAGACCCAGGATACGCTGGAGGGACTATGTCTCTCGGCTGGCCTGGGAACACCTTGGGATCCCCCCCGGAGGAGCTGGAGGAAGTGTCTGGGGAGAGGGAAGTCTGGGGTTCTCTCCTAAGACTGCTGCCCCCGCGACCCGGCCCTGGAAAAGCGGCAGAGAATGAATGAATGAATGGTTAGTTTTGATTTCATGCGTACTTTAAGGAGATAATAAACATGAGAAATGTTGATAATACAATACTTAATAATGCAGTACTGGCTAGAAGTGGGAGGAATTTGAGGAATAGTAAAAGCAAACCACAAAAAGGAAAGTTTTACAGGACATTTTCATGAAAACAAACTTCCCTTCACTATTTCTGCATCACTGTTCAAAGAAAAGGAGAGACAGCTGAAGGAGCTTCTCTCTCTCTCCCTGTGTGTGTGTGTGTGTGTTTGCCTGTGGCGTGAGTGAGCTCTGTCTGCTAGAGACGGATCAGTGTCTGTCAGGACTCTGGAATCACAGTCTTGTCGGGAACACGAGGACGTGTTTCTGACCCATTTTCTCAGGACATGCAGTGCTGGTGTCACAAACAGCAGCTCTTACTCTCAGGGGGTTTTGAGCTGAATGGCACAGATTTTGTGAATTCACTAGAAATCAATCTTGGCGTCCGGTTTGTTTTTATTTTTATGAAGAATCAGATGTATGAATTAGAAAAACAAGTCAAGTTATGTGCAGATAATGGAACTGAAATAGTATTGTTGATATTTTTGACTTATTTAAAGTTTTACCAGGATATCTAACAAACCTAAATGAGCATCACTTGACATTCAATTCATTGATTTTATTTATTGAGTCAAATTGATGGATGGCTTTTATCAGTAACGTTGTTATCAATTATAACTACAAATTGTGCTGTAATATAATTAACTTCTTCAACTGCTTAGCCAATCACATGTAGACATGGTCAAGATGATCTGCTGCAGTGCAAACTGAGCATCAGAATGGGGAGGAAAGGTGATTTAAGTGACTTTGAATGTTGCATGGTAGTTGGTGCCAGACGGGCTGGTCTGAGTGTTTCAGAAACTGCTGATCTACTGGGATTTTCATGCACAGCCATCTCTAGGGTTTACAGAGAATGGTCTGAAAAAGAGAAAATATCCAGTGAGCGGCAGTTCTGTGGGCGCAAATGCCTTGTTGATGCCAGAGGTCAGAGGAGAATGGCCAGACTGGTTCCAGCTGATAGAAAGGCAACAGTAACTCAAATAACCACTCGATACAACCGAGGTCTGCAGAAGAACATCTCCGAACACACAACACGTCCAACATTGAGGCGGATGGGCTACAGCAGCTGAAGACCACACCGGGTGTCACTCCTGTCAGCTAACAATTTACTACAATTTACACAGGCTCACCAAAATTGGACAATAGAAGATTGGAAAAACGTTGCCTGGTCTGATGAGTCTCGATTTCTGCTGTCACATTCGGATGGTAGGGACAGAATTAGACATCAACAACATGAAAGCATGAATCCATCCTGCGTTGTATCAATGCTTCAGGCTGGGTGTGGTGGTGTAATGATGTGGGGGATATTTTCTTGGCACACTTTGGGCCTATTAGTACCAATTGAGCATCATGTCAACGCCACAGCCTACCTGAGTATTGTTGCTGACCATGTCCATCCCTTTATGACCACAGTGTGCTCATCCTCTGATGGCTACTTCCAGCAGGATAACACTCCATGTCATAAAGCGTGAATCATCTCAGACTGGTTTCTTGAACATGACAATGAGTTCACTGTACTCAAATGGCCTCCACAGCCACCAGTTCTTAATCCAATAGAGCACCTTTGGGATGTGGTGGAATGGGAGATTCACATCATGGATGTGCAGCTGACAAATCTGCAGCAACTGCGTGATGCTATCATGTCAATATGGACCAAAATCTCTGAGGAATATTTCCAGTACCTTGCTGAATCGAGGGATTAAGGCAGTTCTGAAGGCAAAAGATGTCCAACACGGCACTAGTAAGGTCTACCTAATACAATTTTTTAATTTACTTATTTTAAGTATTATAGATTGTTCACAACTCACTTAATTGTAATTAGAAATAAGTATAATTATAAATAAAGAAGTTTATCAGAATAAAATGTGAAATGAAGTGTATTTATTTGTTTATTTATTGTATAATATATTCAATTGAAAATCAATTATTTTCACTAGCTTTATTTTATTTTAATTTACTTATTTTTGTATAATAATAATATCACAGATAAGTCACTTAACTGTAACCAGAAGTAATGTGTCAATTATTGGCATCAACTAGAAATCTGTTGCATTTCTGTTATTTTTATTTTTTTTTAAAGCACAAAAAATTGTGCCTTTTAAATGTCAAGTCTGATTTTTTTTTTTTATGCACAAATTCTGCTAGTCCTTAAACGAAGGACCTGCCCATGATATTTCTGAGTGAACTATCTCTTTAATTTTAATACCAAAGTCGTGCAAAAACAAAAGTGCACGGAGCTCACCACACTGTCAGCTATAATGGAGTTTAATTTGTTTACTTGCTGACAGCATTTCAACCTGATTACACTTCATGTCCTGAAACTCTGCTGAACCAAAGCAAAAAAAAAAAAAAAACGAAGCACAAAGTTGGCATTTTGAGGCCTTTTATCAGAAAATGTGCTGATGTCTTCAGGACGCCGTGTCTTATATTTATAACAATCTGTTCGGCGATTCCGTCTTTGTTCTTGTGTGCTGTTTGCCCCCCCCCCCGTTGTGCGCTTTCAGAGCGCTGGTTTTAGTTTCTTCAGAGCTTTACCCTCGTCTTTCATCCTCCTTCAACCTTTCATCAGTCCTGCTCCAGTCTTCATCTGACCTGCTTCTGCTGCTGCTGACTCCTCAGTCTCTCAGAGGCAAAAACTCCACCAGCAACATAGATAAAAGATCATCCAGAAAATATCGGTACTGAAAACTACGAGATATACTGCATTTGCTGGAGAACATTTGAGTTCTGGCCGTGGTTATGTGGTTGCTAAGGCTTTTGGGTGTATTATACTGTAAATGTGTAGATGCTGATGCATTGATTGTTTTCAGTGTGTTGCTAAGGGTGTGTTCCTAATGAGTTTGTGTGTGTGTGTGTGTTGTTTGTTGCTACTGTATGTTGTCAATAAGGTGTTCTAAACAACGTTAGGGTGTTGCTTTGAGGTTGTTATGGTGTTATAAATGACTTTATGCTTTTATACAGTTTCTATGGTGTTTTGGCATTTTAGCAAGGCTATTGTGAGATTGGTAAGGTCTCATGGCTGTTGTTTGTGTGTGTGTTTGTTGCTACTGTATGTTGTTTGTATGCAGTTGCTAGGGTATATTCCAGGCATTTACTAATCCCACTATGAAATTGGTAAGGTGTATGTGTGTGTTTGTTGCTCCTGTATGTTGTTAATAGAGAGTTCTTAATGAGGATAGTGTGTTGCTTTGTGGTTGCTATGGTCTTATAAATGAGTTTAGGGTGTCATGCAGTTGCTAAGGTGTTCCGGGCATTTTAGCAATTATGAGATTGACAAGATGTTGGTAGTGTGTGTTCCCATGTTGTTAATAGTGTGTTTTAAATGAGGTTATGGTGTTGTTATGCAGTTGCTAGGGCATATTCCAGGTATTTACTAATCCTACCATGAGAATTGTAAGGTGTTCTCGGTTTTGTGTGTGTGTTTGTTGATATGGCTACTGTACATTGTTGATAGGGAGTTCTAAATAAGGTTGGGGTGTTGCTTTGAGATTGTTATGGTGTTATAAATGAGTTAAGGGTGTAATGCAGTTGCTAGGGTGCCAATGATGTTCTGAGTGTTCTTGTGAGTTGCTATGCAATTACTAATGATTGTGACAAGGATTTGTTTTGGTATTCATTTACATTTTCACATTTTAGGTGCTTTATTGGCATGACAAATAACTACATTTGTATTGCCAAAGCAGTGCAGCGTCGCTGCGTACAAACAAGACAGTGGAAAAAGGGCAGTAGTGCAATCAAATATGATATAAAATATAATACAGAGAAAACACAGATAGATATAAAAAAAATAAAAATAGATTAATAAAAATAGATTACCAAAAATAAAAATAGATTAGCAAAAAAATAGAAGAATAAAAATAATATTAGATTAACAAAAAAATAGATTAATAAAAAAAATAAAAAAAAAATTACCAAAAATAAAAATAGATTAACAAAAATAAAAATAGATTAACAAAAAAATATTAATAAAAAGATTACCACAAATAAAAATAGATTAACCAAAAAAATTAATAAAAAAAATAGATTACCAAAAATAAAAATAGATTAACAAAAAAAAAATAGATTAATAAAACTAAAAATACATTATCAAAAATAAAAATAGATTACCAAAAATAAAAATAGATTACCAAAAAAATAGATTAACAAAAATAAAAATAGATTACCAAAATAAAAAAAGATTAACAAAAAAAATAGATTAATAAAAATAAAAATAGATTACCAAAAATAAAAATAGATTACCAAAAATAAAAATAGATTACCAAAAAAATAGATTAATAAAAATAAAAATAGATTACCAAATAAAATAGATTAATAAAAATAAAAATAGATTACCAAAATAAAAATAGATTACCAAAAAAAATAGATTAACAAAAATAAAAATAGATTACCAAAATAAAAATAGATCAATAAAAATAAAAATAGATTACCAAAATAAAAATAGATTAACAAAAAACTAGATTAATAAAAACAAAAATAGATTACCAAAAATAAAAATAGATTAACCAAAAAAAATAGATTAATAAAAATAAAAAGAGATTACCAAAAATAAAAATAGATTAACCAAAAAAATAGATTAATAAAAATAAAAATAGATTACCAAAAAAATAGATTAATAAAAAAAATAGATTACCAAAAATAAAAATAGATTTACAAAGAAATAGATTAATAAAAATAAAAATAGATTACCAAAAATAAAAATAGATTACCAAAAAAATAGATTAATAAAAATAAAGAGATTACCAAAAATAAAAATAGATTACCAAAAATAAAATAGATTACCAAAAAAATAGATTAATAAAAATAAAAATAGATTACCAAAAATAAAAATAGATTACCAAAAAAATAGATTAATAAAAATAAAAATAGATTACCAAAAATAAAAATAGATTACCAAAAAAATAGATTAATAAAAATAAAGAGATTACCAAAAATAAAAATAGATTACCAAAAATAAAAATAGATTACCAAAAAAATAGATTAATAAAAATAAAGAGATTACCAAAAATAAAAATAGATTACCAAAAATAAAATAGATTACCAAAAAAATAGATTAATAAAAAAAATAGATTACCAAAAATAAAAATAGATTACCAAAAAAATAGATTAATAAAAATAAAAATAGATTACCAAAATAAAATAGATTACCAAAAAAATAGATTAATAAAAAAATAGATTACCAAAAATAAAAATAGATTAACAAAGAAATAGATTAATAAAAAAAAAATAGATTACCAAAAATAAAAATAGATTACCAAAAAAAATAGATAAAAAAAAATAAAAATAGATTACCAAAAATAAAAATAGATTACCAAAAAAATAGATTAATAAAAAAAAATAGATTACCAAAAATAAAAATAGATTAACAAAAAAAAAAAATTGATTAATAAAAATAAAAATAGATTACCAAAAATAAAAATAGATTACCAAAGAAATAGATTAATAAAAATAAAAATAGATTACCAAAAATAAAAATAGATTACCAAAGAAATAGATTAATAAAAATAAAAATAGATTACCAAAAATAAAAATAGATTACCAAAGAAATAGATTAATAAAAATAAAAATAGATTACCAAAAATAAAAATAGATTACCAAAAAAATAGATTAATAAAAATAAAAAGAGATTACCAAAAATAAAAATACATTACCAAAAATAAAAATACATTACCAAAAAAATAGATTAATAAAAATAAAAAGAGATTACCAAAAAAAATAGATTAATAAAAATAAAAATAAATTAACAAAAAAAAAAATAGATTAATGGTAATATATTAAATAGGATACAGGTAATGACAGTAATATCAAAAGTAAGTCCACAAATAAAGAGTTCCAGTTGTTGTGTGTTGGAGACAGTGGAGTGGGTCATTGTTAGTTCCTCAGGCGGTGGCAGGAGTGCCCAAACTGAACTGCTAACACACAGCAGCACACACACTTCCCCAGTAAGATGGGCAGTTTCTCACTGTTCGGCAGGGACTCAAAGTTGTTGTGTATGTGTGTGATTTTCGGGTAGAACTTCCCCTGGATTTCTGAGTATTTAGTGCACTCAATGAGGACGTGCAGTGGGTATTCGCCTAATTCTACCCTGCATGCGTTGTTTGTTGTATGCTGGTGGACGTGTAGAATGTTCTTACACAGCTCTGTGTGCAGGGTTTTGGTATTCTTCAAAGCCACAATATTCTTAACCACACCCCCTTTTACCATTAGTTTGCTAAAAGGGAATGATGTGCAAAAAGCCCCGCCCCCTACTCAATATTCAGTTTTTAGCTGGAAGCGCATTAGCATACTTAAATAATGTTTCAGTAACTTCCGATTAACCCAGACATTTTAGATTAGTGTTCATTATGAGGCACCTTAGCAAGCTACCCTAACAGAAAAAAAAGTAGTGTCCCTGGCTCTTCCTCATGTGTCTTTACTATATTCGGTTAGCATCTCTCTCCAGCCAGCGTCCCGCAGGCTGACAGGTGTGAGTGTTAACAGACTCGTCTTTCTCTTCTGTATGAGTGCGGGGACACGAACCCTCGCTGTCTGTCTTTCTCTCTCTCTCGTTCTGTCACTGCGGACAAATTATAGCACAGCGGTGCTTAGCAGGAAACAGACAGAAAGAGAGGAGGAAGGCCACAGGACGTCAGGAGGAGGTGAAGTCATTAAGAGAGCAGGTCAGAGGCGTCCGCATGTGAATGGAGAGATCAGAGCGGGAAAATGAAGTGTTTGAGACGAGTGTGAGCAGAAACATTCATTATCTTCGTTTGCTTTACAGGAATGCTCCTGATTCAGTTAATAAAGGGAAGGTCACTCCTTTCTGAAAATGTACTCACCCTTCACTTGTTCTGAATCTGTTTGGGTTACTTTCTTCCATTGGTGGATAGAGTACTGATAATTCATCTCAAGTGAAAGTACCATTGCCTAAAAATGAAGTCCAAGTAGAGTAAACATATCTGTTGTAAATATTACTCAAAGTATGAGTGAAAAGTAGCCCTTTTAAAAGTACTCGTGAGTAGTGAGTAGTGAGTATTACGCTGTAAAAAGCTGATGCGTTTACATGTAATTTGTGGATGTGTGTAAACGTAACATTCTGTAGTGCATTTAGTTATTGCCCAGCAGGCACACAACATCATGAGACATTAATATTAGGTTAGATTTAGGTTGTAATGTCAGGTGACCAAAATTCAATGTCTAGCCAGAGTCTAAGGACAATGTTATTTTGATGTCCAATAATGACGTCAAATGATGTTGATATTTAGTTGATTTTAGGTTGTTAGAAAGTGACAAAAATTCAACATCGAGCCAACATCTTAAACTTACCTCATATTGACGTTAAATACTGACATTTATTCATCAGGTACTGCAACCAAAATTCTACGTCTGATAGACGTCATAGTGGTAACGTCCACACAACGTCAAGCTGAAACATAATTAGACATTGATTTTAATGTTGGACGTTGATGTCGGCCTGACGTTGGGTTCTGATGCTAACCCGATTTTCATTTCCAAACAAAATGCAATGTCCCCACGAAATTAGGGTACAACATTAATCTGATGTCATGTTGACATCCTGTGCCTGCAGGGTGTTTAACCCCCAGGGGTCGAAGCCCGCGTATACGTGTTTTGACATGTTTTTACATGAAAACGCTGAAAAAAACTTACACTTTCAGTTTTGATCGTACAGAAATGAGCAATACATCAATGGAATCTGTTAGGTGTCTAGTTTTGTTTTGGTGTACACTCACAATAACAACAAAAGTGTGTGCTTTTGCAAAATAAGGAAAAAAACAGTGAAGGCACTTTCTCTTTTCTCTCTCCATGAAGTATTTTTACAAACACGTCAGTAAAATGCACTGAAACTCCGCGAAATCTGAACACACAGACATGAGACATATATCTATAGAAAGCTTGAAGTGTCTACTTTTAAATGCAGCGGTGCATGTTGAAAACAAATATTGCTTGATAAAGTAATCAGTATGAAACCAACACGATGTCTAGTTTCTTTGTAGAAGCTCATTATTTTTAATGCGACCACGCACACGAGGCTTTGTTATTACAATAGTCCACGTGAGACTGGCGCGACATGTAAACTGAGGTCAGAAAAAAAGGCTGAATCTCCACGAATACATGAGACATACACATGACAGACATACCTGCATAAAGCTTGGAGGGTGAACTTTCCACTCATTTTGAAAGCAAATGTTGTCTGGCTAGGTAATCCATACAATTCTCCCGGCAGGGCGCACATCACACCGGCTCTTCCCACTTCCGCCATTAATACAAACAATGACGTAAGCTGCCTACACGCCCACAGCGTGCTGGCTAGAACGTCATGCATGTTATACGTGTTATTAATTAAATTTGTATTTATTTTACCGTAGTTCAACCTGTTAAAGTTTGGAAAAAGTTAACTAAGGCTGCAACTATTTGGGCAAAATATGTATTAAAGGTCTTCAAATATTATTTTGATTATTTTTGTCTTTTGTCATTATGCCAGAATCATTCAGAAATTGTTATTAAATGCTGGATTAATGCACAAGAAAGTTTTTATTACAACAGTTTTGCAAACACGTTTTATACCATTTCAAATATTTCCCTTTATTTCTCAGTGAATATAGTCAGTGTATTTTGATGCATTTAAACAAAACAGATTTATTAAACAGATATATTTATTAAGATAATATTTTAGTCACCAAATATATTCAGAAATTGAAAGATAATACAATAAAATTCAAGCAAAATATTGAAAAAAATTACAACCTTCAAAATTTTAACTAAATGTAACGAGCATTTAGTTTGGGCTAGCTTTTGCAGATGGACATTCATTGTTTTCTAATGTCCTTGATGGGTGAGTGGGAGAGTGTCTTTTGTCTCTCCAGGTGTAAATGAATCATGACCATTTTCACTCACGCATAGAGCTGAGATGAGCCAAACAAACTTAGCAAAATGTAAATCTTTATAATGTTTCCTTTGAATGAGAGAATAAAATGTGAAGTAAATATTTTAGCCTACCAGACTGGTTACTCAAAAGTCTTGCTCAAGCACATTTAGTGTGTTTTTTTTACCTTATTTCAGCTACATTTTTTTCTCCAAATCCTACTAACCACGTATAATATTTTTTTTTCTAAAAAACACAAGCATGTACATCAATAATTGTCACATATTGTTGTAGCACAGTTTGTGCTGAATACAAATAAAATACACGTTGGCCAGTACTGTGTAAAAAGTAGCTGAAATTAGCACAAGTGTCAGGGCATGTCAAAACATCTCAGGGGCCCCAAAATCACCTCAGACCCCTAAGGGTTAAGGCCATTTCGGTCATCATACAGTAAACATCCGTCATCTTCTCATCAGTGACATGCATCTAAACAGTCTCTGGGTCAATGAGTGTAAAGATGTTGGACATCTTCTTGGACACTTTTAATGCTTCCAAACAGTTTGCTGCAATTATAAATCGCCATGTCTTCAGGTAGTTCATTATGAGGTGATTCACCTTCTATGTGCGTTTTGATTGGACAGGAACCACAGGACTGATTTTTCTAATCCCCATAGACAGGAAATAATAAAGTAGTGACTGCAGGTTGAAGGAAAGTAGTGGAGTAAAAATAGTGATACAGCACTAAAAATGTACTCAAGGGAAAGTAAAAGTACACATTATTAAAACTACTCAGTAAATTACAATTCCTGAAAAAACTACTCAATTACAGTCATTTGTAAAATTTGTAATTTGTTACTTTACACCACTGCTTTCTTGTGATGAACACTAAAGAAGATATTTTGAAGAAAGCTGGAAACCTGTAACCATTGACTTCCAGGGTGTTTTTTTTTTCTACTATGGAAGTCAATGGTTACAGGTTTCCAGCTTTCTTCAAAATGTCTGTTTTTTTTTGTGTGCGTGTTTATAAATAAAGAAATTAATAAAGGGTTGGAAACACTTGAGGGAGAGGTAAGCGTGAGTAAATTTATATTTTTGAGTGAACTATTCCTTAATGCATAATGTTAAATACTAGGAAATAACACTGCATAAATGCATTGTGGATTTATGTCTCATCAAAAGTGTTGTCCGCTCATTATGCCTGGATTTACTTTAATGCTGTAAGTCAGGGCCAAAAGGGTGCCCTATGCAAAATTTTACTGCGGTGCCCCCACAAAGGAACAAAAACACACAAACATGTATTTAAACATGTATTTATTTATTTTTATACATAAATATGCATATAAACACTCAAAATTATACTTAAACATTCAACTGTTTACATTACAAAATAACAGTTTACATTAAAATTAAAATTGTCGGCAGCTATAGCTCTCTGCAACTCTCACATGGTCGCCCACTTAAGCTAAGCAGGGCTGCGCCCGGGCAGTACCTGGATGGGAGACCACATGGGAAAGCTAGGTTGCTGCCGGAAGTGGTGTTAGTGAGGCCAGCAGGGGGCGCCCAACCTGCGGTCTGTGTGGGTCCTAATGCCCCAGTATAGTGACGGGGACTCTATACTGCTCAGTGAGCGCCGTCTTTCGCATGAGACGTTAAACCGAGGTCCTGACTCTCTGTGGTCATTAAAAATCCCAGGATTTCCTTCGAAAAAGAGTAGGGGTTTAACCCCGGCATCCTGGCCAAATCTGCCCACTGGCCTCTGTCCATCATGGCCTCCGAACCCTCCCCATCATAATTGGCTTCATCACTCTGTCTCCTCTCCACCAATCAGCTGGTGTGTGGTGTGGGGTCTGGCGCAAAATGGCTGCCGTCGCGTCATCCAGGTGGATGCTGCACACTGGTGGTGAATGAGGAGATTCCCCCCAATATGTAAAGCGCTTTGAGTGCCCAGAAAAGCGCTATATAAATGTAAGGAATTATAATTATTATAATTATAAAATAAACAGTGACTGTGACATGTCTTCTGCAGAAGCATTCCCAATTTCAAACATTTACAAAAGGTAAGGAATAAAACCCTCTCTGTACCTGTAGAGATGGACGGTCCTCAGTGCTGCATCCTGTGTCTGTACCTCTGCAGCTGCTGGTGTCTCTGGAGCAGTGCTGGTCATGCCACCTCATCTTCTTTTGTGACAGATTTCAGCATTGAATCTCCATGTACAATACAGAAGAAATTAGTCATTCAAAGAAAAAAACTCATGACATACTAATATAACAATGGGCTAGTCAAGCACTCTTCATAATGTGTCTAAACTGCAACTACTAAAATGTGGATGTAACTTGCACTATGATCTATGGTGACAAACACTGACCCTTGCTGTCAGTATAAATCAAAGATATTTGTGGTTTTTAAGAATTAAAAAGTGTCTTAAAATTAGTGTATTTTTAAACAAAAACTTTAACATTCAGAAAAAAATCATCATTAATGAATTCATGCAATAAAAATGGCTAACACTTTATAATAACTACACACTATGAATCATTTACTAAGCATTAGCATCTAGTGAATTCATTATTTGTTAAGCATTAACTCTACATTTATAAGCGTTAGTAAGCAGTTTATAACTGCAGTCACATATGCTCTATTCTTGACCTACAACCACGTTTATAATGTGCTTAATAATTGTACTTTCATACTTTAATGATTTATTTTTCATTACCAATTTAAGTATTGCATTATTTACAAACCATTTGTATTTAAGAGTAGTTGGTGGTTTTTAAGATCATTCAGAATGAGTTAGTAAAAGATTAATAAACGTTTATATATCTTATTATTCAGACATATAGTAATGGTTACTATATATGTTAATAAATGCTTTATTTACTCAACTTCATCCAGTTTTGTGACCTAATCTAAAGTGAGGACTGTTTATGCTTTATAAATCCTTTATAAATGACACTTAAAGGCTTAGTATCAAATAAACAGTAATCTTTGCAGTCTTATCTAAAAAGTAAAATGACTGTAAAGTTTAAACATTGCTGAATAACAGGAGTGTCAAAAAACAACAAAATTGGATAAAACAACAATATAATAATTTAACAATATAATAAGATGTGATGTTTAAACTGCACAGTAATTTTATTTTAGATAAGGTTGTCAACACATTCATTTTTCATTTGAAGTACAGTTTTATTTGTATCTTTAAACGAATAGGAATGAATAATGTCGTTTATGTTCTTTTTTCCTGTTTAGAATT
>CAIGQS010000392.1:0-37461 GCA_903798195.1 Danio kyathit
TTGAATTTAACGAGAGAGAGAGAGAGAGAGAGAGAGAGAGAGAGAGAGAGAGAGAGAGAGAGAGAGAGAGAGAGAGAGAGAGAGAGAGAGACTATTACGCCATTAAAAAATCAACACAAATAGAAATTCCAGTTCGAATCTGGTTCAAAATTTTCCAGTCAGTGATTGAACCTATAGTGCTATATGGGAGTGAGGTTTGGGGTCCTCTCCTCAGTCATGAGTCTGATAAATGGGATAAAAATCCAATTGAAAGCCTACATGCAGAGTTCTGTAGGAGCATCCTCAGGGTACAAAGGAACACACCCAGCAATGCATGCAGGGCAGAATTAGGCCAGTATCCTCTGTATTGAGAAACGAGCCGTCAAATTCTGGAAACACATAAAAATGAGTGACGCCAACTCTTATCATTATAAAGCCCTTAAAACCCAAGAAATGGACATTGAAAAAAGCCCCCTGATTCAGATGGTCCTGAAGCTGCAAACAAAAACCAACACAACAAATATGACTAACAGCAGGCAGCATCAGAAAACAGACATGCTCATCCACAGAATTAAGCCCAATCAGATGATAATGCACGAAAAGAAGAGTATCTGACTTACTGGAATGAAGCAGCCGGAAAACAAAGTAAACGTCAATGTTATTTAGACCTAAATAGAGATTATAGCACAGCAACATATCTGAGCGCAGTAAAGGCCAGTAAATTAAGAACAACAATGACCAAATACAGACCGAGTGCTCACAGTCTGACTGTAGAGACGGGCCGATACAGACAGAACTGGCAACCCAGAGAGAGCCGCATCTGCCCACACTGTGCCCAGGCAGAGGTGGAGACGGAGGAACACTTCCTCACCCGCTGCACAAACTATCAGCACATCAGAGAAACATTCTACCCCAAACTACAGAGCATTTACCCACAATTCACTGAGTCAGACAATAAAACATAGCTTCAATATTTACTAGGGGAAAAAACTGACTGTGTCCTTCTAGCGGCACAATACATTAACGCCTATCATCTTTTTTTCTTTTTTTTTTACTACTACTATTTACTGTGTTTACTGTTTTGTTATTATTATGCATGTTACTTTTTATGTAAACTTTAGAACTGCTTTGGCAATACAATTGTAACATTTGTCATGCCAATAAAGCAACTATTGAATTGAATTGAATTGAATTGAATTGAATTGAATTGAATTGAATTGAATTGAATTGAATTGAATTGAATTGAATTGAATTGAATTGAATTGAATTGAGAGAGACTATTCTTGGAGAGAAGACATGGCAGTTAAACTATACTGTAAAACATACGCCGGAATAGTTGGCGGTTCATTCTGCTGTGGCGACCTCTGTTAAATCAGACTAAATGGAAAGAAAATGAATGTATGAATACACGTATTTTACTCTGATAATGTAATTATATTTCATATTTTATGCATTGTTAAAATGCAATACTATTAAAAAAAACTTGAACTGATGTTCCAAGTGTCCTGAGAGTAGAGTTTGGTGGAAAACAAATTGATATGTATCTATTATATAAGGTAATCTTGACCTTGAGTGTTAGCCCAGTGTACAACTGTGCATTCATGCGACTGTTAGTGTGTCATTCCATGAGAAATCAAAATAAATACAAACACAATAAAAGCACAATACTCTGAGGTAAATGTTGTATTTGCAGCCACATTAATCCGCATTAATCTGTCAAACTGCAAATTTTCATCTGACAACTGCAGATGTGGAGTTTCATTTATAAATATGGTGAACACAAACAACGGGGGGAAGAAATGTGCATACGTATGTAAATTTGTGATAAACACTTGATGGAAGAATATGCGCAGCTGTAGTAAACCTTTAACTTAAATAATGATGTAATTGAACCACTTTAAATCATCATATGAGTCATTAATATATAAATTCATATTTATTCTGCATATGTCCACTTTTAGAAAAGTTTCTAGGCAAAGTTTTATGACTATCCTTTAGTTTAAACCATTATCCACTACCTAAATGCACACCATTGCCATCCCATGTTTCTCACTATTTCACATAGGGTACTTGACAGTGCTGTTACATTATACTGTAGATTGTTAATCTTTGTTGTCATCCACCATTAACCTACTCATTCGGGTAATTTCAGCGTGTTTCTGGTTCCCCAGTGTTACAATGTTAACAAAACTTGCCAGTTAATTAGAAATTAAATGTTTTGTTTTTAACTGCAGTTATTCATCATGACTTCGAATGAAATAAGAATATTGCTAATTAATTAAGTAATAGTATAGCACGATAATCAGTCAAAAAATTATCCTAAAATTATGCCTGGATATATTTACTCCAGTTTAATTTACTTGGAAATTCTACATGTTGGCCATGTAGAAGCTATTAGTTTGGAAAATACCACAAACAAAATAACTGGTGGCAGCTGGAAAACGATACAATCTCAGTGAGACTGCCTCAGACCTTTTTCCCATCCTGATTGTATACCTATTATATTAATATTATTGTTTTTATTATACCTCTCGGTCATATATTTCATATATTTCCCTTTTCTCTCTCAATTCAATTCAATAGTATTGCCAAAGCATTTATAAAGTTTACATTAAAAGAACACCCTTACAGAAAATTCACATGAATTTCACATATGAAACACAAGAACCACATGTGAAATGCACATGTAATCACATGGGAAAACGTGTGTATTGGAAACCCGAGTTCGATACCGCCTCGCGGTCCTATGCCGATCCTTCCCCTCTCTCTGCTCCCCATTCTTTCCTGTCAATACTCTCTGTTGTCCTATCAAATAAAGGTGAAAACCCAGAAAAAATTTATAAAAAAAAAGAACATATATATTAAAAAAAAGATAGTAAACACAGTAATTAGTAGTAGTAAAATTATTTTTTAAATAAAATAATAATAATAAGGGCATCACGGTGGCGCAGTGTGTAGCACAATCGCCTCACAACAAGAAGGTTGCTGGTTCAAGCTGGTTTCTGTGTGGAGTTTGCATGTTCTCCCTGTGTTGGCGTGGGTTTCCTCCAGGTGCTCCTGTTTACCCCCACAAGTCCAAAGACATGCGCTATAGATGAATTGGGTAAGTTAAACTGGCCATAGTGTATGAGGGTAAATGCAAGAGTGTATGGGTGTTTCCCAGTGTTGGGTTGCGGATGGAAGAGCATCCACTGCGTAAAACAAATGCTGGATAGGTTGGCGGTTCATTCCAATGTGGCGACTCCTGATTAATAAAGGGACTAAGCCGAAAATAAATGAATGAATGAATGAATGAATAATAAGGGCGTCACGGTGGCGCAGTGTGTAGCACAATCGCCTCACAGCAAGAAAGTCGCTGGTTACTGTGTGGAGTTTGCATGTTCTCCCCGTGTTGGCGTGGGTTTCCTCCAGGTGCTCCGGTTTCCCCCCACAAGTCCAAAGACATGCGCTATAGATAAATTGCGTAAGCCAGGGGTGCTCAACCCTATTCCTGGCGATCGGAGCTGGTTTCTGTGTGGAGTTTGCATGTTCTCCCCTGTGTTGGCGTGGGTTTCCTCCAGGTGCTCCGGTTTCCCCCACAAGTCCAAAGACATGCGCTATAGATGAATTGGGTAAGTTAAACTGGCCATAGTGTATGAGTGTGAATGCAAGAGTGTATGGGTGTTTCTCAGTGTTGGGTTGCGGATGGAAGGGCATCCACTGCGTAAAACAAATGCTGGATAGGTTGGCGGTTCATTCCACTGTGGCGACCCCTGATTAATAAAGGGACTAAGCCGAAGGAAAATGAATGAATGAATGAATGAATGAATAATAATAATAATAAAATAATAAATCAGAATAAACTGTACATTTAACAATCAACATTTATGGTTAACAGAAATAATAAACAATAATAATAAGAATAAGAATAAGTATATTTACAGTGACTCATTTATAATAATCTAGATGTGTGTGTGTGTGATTCTCTCTCTCTCATGTAGGCTATATGGGTGGATCTTAGGCTTTGTTTGAAATTACTTTAAATTTAAAATGTCTAATAAATAAAGAATAAACAACGGTATAGCACAGTATTTAAAAAAAGAAGTTGATGAGTATTTGGATAAAGATAAAGTGCATTTCAGAATAAAGCATAGGCATCTTAATAACAGTTGTACTACCCTTACAAAGAATAACCATGGTTTTTAGATGGTAAAATTGTAGTAAACATGTTTGTATGGTGCATTGAAATCCATTTGTATTGCCACAGCTTTTCTTCAAGTACCATAATAAAACTATGGTAGCACAATCATGGTTAATTTGGAGTCTACCACAAATTAACCACAGTTTTGTGACACAAACCATAGTTTTACCATGGTAAATCTAGTAAAACTATGGTTATACAACTGAAAAGTCGACGCACCAGTTCATTCATTTTCCTTCAACTTACTCCCTTTATTAATCAGGGGTCGCCACAGCGGAATGAACCGCCAACTTATCCAGCATATGTTTTACACAGCGGATACCCTTCCAGGTGCAACCCATCACTGAGAGACTTCCATACACCCTCATTCTCACTCATACACTACGGTATGAGTTAGCTACGGTTAGTTTATTCAATTCACCTATAGCGCATGTGTTTGGACTGTGGGGGAAAACGGACCACCTGAAGGAAACTCATGCCAACTCGGGGAGAACATGCAAACTCCACACAGAAATGCCAACTAACCCAGCTAGGACTCGAACCAGCGACCTTCTTGTTGAAAGTGCTATTACTGAGCTTAATTTTCATAAGGACGACGTTAAATTTAACCTGTAGGTCACAGTTAAGTTCCTCACGTGCGTCCGGTAGGATAGTTAGCTAGTTAGTTAGCTAGCTAGATAGTTGGTTAGTTACCTAGTTAGCTAGCTAGTTAGTTGAGTGGACACCGGTCGGAGCTCGCGCTGGCTCCTGTTGCCACAGCAACCACTGAGGAGAAATCCGTGCAGCTTCTGATGCTGTAGCATTACCGCAATGAGGGGGATGTAGCAGTTGTGGTCGGACAGATGGGACCTCAAGATTGACTGTGACTCACCACAAAGCGACGAGAAAAGCAAAATGTGTCCGTAATAGACGACTGTTTCACTGGACTGGAGGGTCGAAGCTGGACGCGACCGTTTTCGAGCCGCATTCAGGACCTGAGGGTGAGTGTCACTGGCGAAAACTGCGGATTAGCATGATGTATAACGAGAGTTTAGTCGTTCAATTATTCATTTGCATCAAATGTTGATGTGTGTGTTTTAACGCGTTATCACATCTGATGAACGTCTTCGACAACGCGACTTTTTTTTTCTCCTTCCAAAGGCGAATATATGCGTGTCAGATTTGTTTTAATAATTAATTACGTTTATCCGAGCAGTCATTTAAATATTAAAACGACGTATGAGCTCGATGTAAAATCGTCAATGACAAAACATAGGGTTCGGCGACAGATTGGCAGTCGATATAAATGTGATTATCTACTTGTGTTTTCTTTTAAAGAGTCGTTTTGTAGTATTAGCAGACTGTATTTGTAGTTATTTTGATATTGCTGTTTTAAAATTGACCCGAATTGATACATTAATACCTGTTGGACCTGCAATGAACATTAAAAATAGGAGACATATTTTTAAATGTTCCCTAGATAGCCAATTAAACAGTTCGATTAGTGATAAATGATGAAACATCGTTTGTATTCTTAGCTGTGTAAAAATATATAGGCTAATTAAATATTCTTTATGTAAACCATTGGCTATGAATATGAAAAATGCATTTCACAAATATTGATATTTTAACTTAAAGACACTAAAATGGAGAATTCTGTTTCCCAAAGGTGTGTAAAATTAACGTTATTAGCTGTAAGCTACATCTTTGACTGAATTATATGCACAAATAAGTAGATTATGGAGTTATTTATTGTGCACATGATATCTAGCTGTATCAGACTACTCAGTAATGGACTCTGAATACAGTCATTGAGGCAACTAGAGAGAGAGAGGGAGTCTTAGCATGTTATATAATGTCTTGTGTGGAGGATGAATTGTAATTACCTCACTGAAAAAGCCTCTCGAACGCCATAATTAATACAGTCTGCCATTCTGAAGAGTCGGTGCTAGATGCAAGACACAAACATATTATTAAAAACCATAATATTTGCTTAAGAGCAACAGAATTGTCTAATTCTTTCACAGAAAACATGTGCGAAGGAAAAAAGATTAAGTTGTTTGCGCCTCAACACTGATTAGACTTATTTATTTATGGTGACAGTGTTCAGTCCTGGCAGTGTTCCCAATTGCAAAATGGCATGTCTTGGCAAAACTCAACAGTCACTTAAGGACGAGCTGGTCATTTAGGACATTTTAGTATTTCAGTGGCTGACATTATAAGATATCCCCCTTTAAAATGTGGATGCGCCCCTTCCTGCAGGGTCACCTTAAACTAGGCCACGTCTGGTTATACCTGTGTGGGTTGGACTGTTTTAAACCTGCGCTTGACTGAATAGGATGGCTAACTCCCATGTGAAGTCACCACTGAGCTGTCACACTAAATCAGGAACAACTACACTAAAAATGATTTTTTTTAACTGCATGCACAAAAATGGCCCTGCTCCAAAAAATAGAGAGCATTATAACCAAAAATGGGGATAGATCACCCAAAAATGTACATTTCTTCACCATTTACTCGCACTCAAGCGGTTATACATCGTAAAAATGCATTTCTTACTTAATATGAAAAATAATATGCCAAAATTAAGCAGGTTTTTTTTTTTAAACAAGCAAAATAATCTGCAAATGGGGTAAATAATCCTGTTTTTCCTTTTGACATATGATTATTTTGCTTGTTTTATTGATAAACTTCCTTAATTTTGGAATATTAGTCAATATGTTAGACAATATGCTTTTCTTGTCTAGAAAACATTTAGTGTTGTCAGATGTAGCTGACTGATTCCAGCCCAAAAACTATCCAAAACCCGCCAAAATGCAAAAACAACCGCCTATAAATCTGGAGGCTATCATGAGTGGTTCTAAAGTGCAGGATGGGGTGTCTGGGGACGTGCTGTTTAAAACCATCCAAATTTTTCTTTACCTGCCTATGTCATTTTTTACCTGCACAATCAAATTCAAAACCACCCAATCTGGCAACACTGAAAACACTACTTGATTTAAGATTTTTTTTTTTAAATATTAGAACTAGAAAAAATACAAAAATGTAAGTAAAAAAAAAAAAGCATTTTGGCAGTGTAAATGTTTATGAATTTCTTTCTGTTGAGCACAAAATAAGATATTCTGAAGAATATTGGGGGGAAAAAAGCAACTTTTGACATCCATGGAAGGAACAAAAAACATTTTTTCCCCCAACATTCTTCAGAATATCTTCCTTTTTGTTCAACAAAAGAAAGACACTCAAAGACGTTTGGAAGATGGGTAAATGATTACAAAATCTTTTTTATTTTTGGGTAAACTATGCCTTTAAACTATACGTTAACTTTCAGTAGGGCTGCACAATATATAGTTTCAGCATCAACATCGCAAAGAGATCATTCACAATAGACCATTTCAATGTGGTCATGTCATTGGCCCATGAACATTTCCTGCTTATCAAACTATTTCCTAACTGTAGCTAGAGGTAATTCGATCATAACTTAATGTTAAAACAGCTATCATAACATTATTGATTAATATGTGGCTCTTTTTGGATTCTCAGAAGCTATAGAAATTAAAAATGTAAAACAGGACATACCATTGTTTTTGTTTACATCTCTCAAAATAGTCTATAGTCACATTGCAAGTATATGCAGTGTTGAGTCTTGATTATAATTGATCATTTTCCAAGTGTTTTTTGTGGCCTGTGACTGTGTGAGGATTTTAAAAGTATTCAGGCCTTAGAAATTGTGCTGTTTGTAGCTTTGACTAATTAATAATGATTTACAGTTGCAATCAGAATTATTGAACCCCCTTTGAATTTCTTTTTCTTTTTTAAATATTTCCCAAATGATGTTTAACAGAACAAGGAAATTTTCACAGTATGTCTGATAATATTTTTTCTTCTGGAGAAAGTCTTATTTGTTTTATTTCGGCTAGAATAAAAGCAGTTTTTAATTTTTTAAAACCCATTTTAAGGTCAAAATTATTAGCCCCTTTAAGCTATATATTTTTTTCAATACAGAACAAACCATCATTATACAAAAACTTGCCTAATTAACCTAACCTGCCTAGTTAACCTAATTAACCTAGTTAAGCCTTTAAATGTCACTTTAAGCTGTATAGAAGTGTCTTGAAAAATATCTAGTAAAATAATATTTACTGTCATCATGGCAAAGATAAAATAAATCAGTTATTAGAGATGAGTTATTAAAACTATTATGATTAGAAATGTGTTGAAAAAAATTCTCGCCGTTAAACAGAAATTGGAGAAGAAAAAATAAAATAAAAAAATAAACAGGGGGCTAATAAATCAGGGGGTTGAATAATTCTGATTGCAACTGTAATTGTTTATAAAACAAAGACTATGCAGTATTATTTTACATTTGATTATTCAATTATTGTACACCTGAATACAGTTCAACAACCAGATGCTGTTTATTTAATTTGTATCTTTTTCTTTATTGAATTTATCTGTGCTTGTAGATTGTTTCTTATATTTTATGCAAGTGCACTCCCCTACAGAATCATCTCAATCCATCTAATATGATAAATTCTTTCCAAGTAGTTATTTAGCACATCTAGGTCAATTATATTCCTATCGCAATATATATTGCAGAATAAAGAATTATCGTAATGTTAGATTTTTCTACTAACTTCCAGCATGAAAATTTCCTGATAATTTACTTTAAATAAAGTAAGGTTTTTGAGGAAAACATGCAGGATTTTTCTTTATTTAGTGGACCTCTGTGGTGCTCAGTGGTTTTAACTTCCAAACTACAGTTTCAGTGCAGCTTAGAAGGGCCTTAAATTAACATAGACAATGTATAAGTATAAGCCAAAATTAATGCTAGACAAACTTATATTAAAAAATACATACATTTTTATTTTATTGAGTTTTTTTTTTTTTGGAAAATAAAGGTTTTGCTATATAAGAGCCATTTAAAGCCCTTTGGGATCATTTAAACCTGCATTAAAAAAGCTATTTGATCCAACGAGCACCTCTGAAGTCTAATATTTGGCAAGAAATCCAATTGTTTAGAATGAAAACCCAAATGGATAATACTCCAAATTTGTCTGTGGCTCGACAAAATATTTTACAGCAACCTTTGTCATTTGTTTTTTTTTTCTGACATGCTAATCAATTCAGAAAATGTACCTTTAATACTTTGATAGCAGTTCATCTCCATCAATCACCTGGTAATTGCTGAACAATCTGATATCCTTCTGTTCAGATGTCAAGGCAAAGACATTGAGTGCTGATGTCCGGATGGCTGCATTTGGTTTGTGATGAGTTCCTGTCAGTCTTTGCAAAAATTAAATTACTGGGCAAAATGAATTAATAGGAGATTTATTTACCTGTATAGGACATTCAATCACTTTAGCTTTGCACAGAAATCAATTGTAGGTGCATTTCTATGCCTCGCTGCCGTCAAGACTTTGATATCGGGTCCAAAATTAAGATTAGATTAAGATTACTTTCACAGGCCTGGGATGATGATGATGATAATGATTGGCTAACATAACCAGCACAGTGCTTTAGTACTAGAAGCATCCAATAGTAAAAATGCTAGATATGGAAATGTTAGAAAGATTCACAATTATAAAAAGTAGTGAAAATTAACTTGACCTTTAGCTACCAAATGTGTACGGTGGGGATTCAGGAGAGTTTCTGATCAATCGAAGTCAAATCCTGCATGTTTTACTGATTGAATATCTTGTTATACTTACAGTGAATCACAGAAATGCCATAGGTTGTAGATGCTGTTTATGCAGCAATGTAAAGCAGGAACCACATCTTGCATATTGGAGGACAATTTGTTTCATAAAGTACATTCATTGTAGATGGAAATGAATCATTTAGAATTATTTGAAAGTAATATTTTAAGTTCAAATTCTTATGCATGCCTTATACAGTATGTTGAAAATGTAAAATTCCTTGCCTCGTCACTTTCCGATTAATATTCCGGTCAATGTTATTAGCTCCCTAAAAACTTTTTCTTTTTTTTTTTAAAAACCATGGCTGTCCAATGACTTGCCAAATTACTTAGTTAACCTAATTAACCTAGTAAAGTGCCTTTGAATTGCACTTCAAGCTAATACTAGTATCTTGCAAAATAACTAGTAAAATATCTACTGTCATCATGGCAAAGACAAAGGAATTAGTTATTAGAAATTAGTTAATAAAACTTACGTTTAAAAACATGTTGGAAAGAATTAATTTTACAGGAGGGCTAATTCGGTTAAGAATTTATGTAAATTATAGCATATTTGGAATTTAAAATGGCATAATCTATAGAAATCAATGGGCAGTTTTATTGCTGGATATTACTGCCATCCATTAACATCTAAATAATAAAACATTTAATTCATTCATTTTCCTTCGGCTTAGTCCCTTTAGTCATCAGGGGTTGCCACAGCAGAATGAACCACCAACTTATCCAGCATATGTTTTACACAGCGGATGCCCTTCCAGCTGCAGCCCAGTACTGGGAAACACCCATACACTGCCACACACACACTACGGCCAATTTAGTTTATTCAATTCCCGTAAAGCGCATGTGTTTGGAATGTGGGGGAAACTGGAGCACCCAGAGGAAACCCACACCAACACGGGGAGAACATGCAAACTCCACACATAAATATCAAGTGATCTAGCCGAGACTCGAACCAGCAACCTTCTTGCTGTGAGGCGACAGTGCTAACCACTGAGCCACTGTGTTGCCTAATAAATATTTGTTGTATATTAAATGTCTTGCTGCTACTGTCTATTCTTCTCTCAATCACGTATATAACATGCTGGAATTCACACTCTTCTTCTGTGATCCCTGTAATTTTGACATTGAAGTGTGCTGTTACATTGCAAAAAATGCTTTTCTTACATAGATTTTTGTCTTGTTTCTAGTCCAAATATCTACAAATTCTTAAAGCAAGAAGCATTTTCTAGACAAGCAAAAAAAAAAAAATACCGTCTTGTTTTCAGAAATAATATGCCAAAATGAAGTGAGTTTTCCCTAAAACATGCAAAATAATCAGCCAATGGGGCAAGCAAAATCCTGTTTTTCAGTTTGACGTAAGATTATTTTGCTTGTCGGCGCAATAGCATAGTGCAGGGATCCCCAAACTTGTTCTTTGAGGTCCGGTGTGCTGCAAATTTTAGCTCCAACCCTAATCAAACACACTTGAACAAGCTAATCAAGGTCTTAAGCGGCGGTCACACTGGACTTTACTCCCCATAGACTTCCATTCATACGCACGCGAATGCGTCAGACCGGAAACGCAGGGTCATGCGTCGAGTTTCACATTTCGCTGCGGTGCAAAGTTCAAGCTTGGTGAACTCTGACATGCGAAATCACATCACTTGACTGCGTGAGACCAATCCAGGATCAAAACATGACCTCTCTGAACAGAAATTTAAAACATGGAGCAATCGCTCGCTTTTTTTAATGTCTAATCATCTTGTTTAATCCTGCCCCTTTTCGCAGCGCCGTACGACAGAATTTCGCAAGCTCAAACTCTAGTGTGACTTCGGCTTTACTAGGTATACTTGAAACACCCAGGCAGGTGTGTTGAGGCAAGTTGGAGCTAAACCCTGCAGGGCACCGGACCTCCAGGAACGAGATTGGTGACCCCTGGCCTAGTGGTTAGAGCTTCGACATATGGAGCAGTAGCACGCCAGGGTGTCCCGAGTTCGAATCCCAGCTTATGGGATTCTCCTACCACCCCCCCTAGAAAATGCTTCTTGATTTAAGAATGTTTAGATATTTGGACGAAACAAGACAAAATAATTAAAGTAAGAAAGGCATTTTTTGTAGTGAATAAAAAGCACACTAGTATTAGTGGGGTTAATTTGGCCATTTTTAACTTGTTTCCATCAATGTTTACACTAAAAAAATTACTTTTGCTGCTTGTTTAAATTACTTATTTAAAATGAGTTGAAACAACAATTATTAAATTTTTGGGGGGCACAACTCAGTTGTTTTATTACAACTTAATCATTTTTACAAGTGAATTGAAATACTTAAGTTAACTTAAACGATTTGTGTTGGGACAACACGAAGCAAATTTTTTGGGGCCCTGCATTTTTTTTTACAGAGTATGGTAGTTTACGCCCTGTCTGTTACTTGTAGAGAATGTTGTTACTTTTTGAGTTGATAAGTTAATAATAAAAAAAGATAATGATTTTCCAAATTCTGTCAGCATAGAGTTGAAGTCAGAGTTATTAGGCCTCCTGAATTATTAGCCCCCCTGTAAATTTTCAACACATTTCTAAACAATAGTTTTAATAACTAATTTCTTTTATCTTTGCCATGATGACAGCACATAATATTTTACTGGATATTTTTTTAAGATACTAGTATTCAGATTAAAGTGACATTTACAGGCTTAACTAGGTTAACTTAGCAATTTGTGGTAATTACGCAAATCATTGTATAATGATGGTTTGTTCTGTAGATAGTCAAAAAATATTGTTTAAAGGGGCTAATAATTTTGACCTTAAAATGGTTTTTAAAAAATTTCAAACTGCTTTTATTCTCGCCGAAATAAAACAAATCAGACTTTCTCCAGAAGAAAAAATATTATCAGAAATACTGTGAAAAATTCCTTGCTCTGTTATTTGGGAAATATTTGAAGAATAAAGAAAAAAATCCACAGGAACTGTATATATCAGTTCTTTTCTCAGAGATCTTTACCTTCCTGAAGAATTTAGTTCCAGCCTTGTTACCCATCCTATAATTCTCCAGCATCAGTCTAATGCTTCCTGGTAGTCAGGAACTGAAAAAGAGAGAAAGAAACACGATGACGCATCCATTTTATGTGGAGCAAAACCACTTGAATGGAAAATTCACACAATACCCTGTGCATAGGAATGTCCTGGGAAAACTTTGGTAGGCATGGGTCAGTTATCTGGTCATTGCACTTTAAAGTTAGTTAAAGATTCGTGACTTGCTCTGCATACATTTTAATGAATCTGAAAGGAAGTTTATAAATAGATTTGTCCTTTAATTGCCTTTATCACCATATCTCAGCCATATTTGGTTTGTATATACTAGAAACAAACAGTTTGACCTGAGAATCAATGTTCCCTTAGATGCCCCTATTATGCTTTTTCAAGTATTACCTTATGTTGTATGTAACGTAGCCATTTGTGAATATAAAATTAATATAAAAGTAAGATTTAATGATCAAAATGAACAACAAATAAAGTAATTCTCTCTTAAATTTGGATGATGCCATCCTATTCTATTCATAGACCTGCTCTCAAATACTGTATTTGGTACAATATCAACATCATGTTGAGAACAAGCATTTAATTTATTGCTATGCTCTCACAAAAACTTAAGTTATGATTAAAGTAGCTAAATAATTCATTTACTAACATCATATCTGTAATTCATGATCAAAATTTGTACACTGCAAAAATGGTTTTCTTGTTTAGCTTTGTTGTCTTGAGTCCCAATTAGGGTTGGGGATGTCAACCAATTTGGCATCGTACATTGTCTAATGTGAAACACCGCGATGGACGATGGCATTGACGTTGTAGGTGGCGGTGAATTAATTATTTATGAATAATTAATTATTTGTAGCCTACCATTTCAACTACCTGACCCGCATTGTCTTTGTTTTACCCATAACCAAATCATAAATAAGGTTAAGTTACACACAAATTACCAATATAAATCACTTTTCCCGCAGGGCTCTGGCATGAATAGGCAGAGTGGTCTATGTCATTATAATGGCGTTGACAAACTTGGTTGGTAAAAAAGGTGCACAACCAACAGAAACCAACCAAAAGTATCTGAGGTTTTCACTAAAATTACTAAGCGCAAGTGTGAAAGCGAAAGATTGAAGATTTGAAGATTGAAGTACTGATGCTGTGACACGTTACCTGATAGATTCAAAAGACTGAAGAGTCGTTAGATAGAGAAAAGATTAATTAAATATCAGGTTTAACAACTATAGTGAGACATGATCCAGCAGTACATCCTTGGTAAACTGTCTGACGTGCACTGCTTTCTGGAGTTTTGTGCTCAAAGCACCCGCTGACTGCTGGAGCTCAGACGTGCGCATACACTGCAGCGCATGACATTGTGTGTGTGTGTGGTCATGTGATGTGCGTTTTCAGCGGTATAGTGTGGAAGGAACGTTTTTCAGAAATGCTAGATGAAACACCAGTGTGGATGCGGATCGTTTTCGTTCTAAATGCCATTTTAAAACTAAGACGTATTAGTGTAAACGGGCCTAAGTGTGCGTTTTTTGTGAGCGGGTTGCTGCTGCGACGGGGGAGGAGCAGAGGATTGCGATGCTGCTCAGCATTGTGATGTCTATCGGCGATGGACGATGGCATCATCTATCGATCCAACCGTAGTCCCAATAACTAAAAATAACTTAAATAAAACAGCATTTTCTAGACAAGCAACAAAAATATTGTCATTTTCAGAAATAATATGCCAAAATAGAGTGCGTTTTTGTTTTAAACAAGCAAAATAATCAGCCAATGGGGTAAGCAAAATAATCTTGTTTTCGCTTTGACATGAGATAATTTATTTACCCCGTTGGCAGATTATTTGGCTTGTTTTAAGGGAAAACTCACTCAATTTTGGCATATTATTTCTGAAAACAAGACAATATTTTTTGCCTTTCTAGAAAATGCTTCTTAATTCAAGAATTTTTAAATATTTGGACTAGAAACAAGACCAAAATTGAGCCTTTTTTTGCAGTGTAAGAGCAGTATTTCTTGATGCTTCAGATTGATAACTACGTTTATAAGCTCAAAATAAATATGACATTATATTCCAGTGTTTCCTATAGGATTTTTTCCAGCTGTGGCGGCAGGACTTTTTTTTTTACACAGATCTGCCAACTATTTCAAAGACAAATATTACACGCAGAATTACAAGTCGAGATAGCATTCATGTAATACGAGCATGCGAATCTCTTTGCTTGCGCGCCGATTTCCTCTGTTCGTGCACAGAACTTCTTGCACGCACTCAAATTTACACGTTCAAGTGCAGATCTTCTTGTGCGCTCTCCAGTAAGCGCTGCTGAAGCGCGATTTAGTGTGTTTTTGTACTGAAGTAAAGTGAAACGGCTATAAACTCCAGCAAGATAAAGTCATTGTATGCAAAGCCATTGACCTTTATCAATAAAGTATACTTATGGAAACTGTGTTCATCTTAACAAAGCTACGCGGTGTTTGCTAGACTCACGCACCTGTCAGTCAGTCTGTCAGAGAGTCAGTCAGCATGTCACCTTAAAGGGTTGAACAAATAGCGCACAGCACTACTACGGTTACAGAAAGGTTTGCGCGGTTTACCTCTAATATGTTTTGGTGCGATTATAATCCGCTATAAAAAACACGACTAAATGTTTTAAATGAGAAGTTGTAATGTTGCCGTGGCGGGATGAATTTTGGCGTGGCGGCCCACCACGGATGAATGAATGTAGCGGAAACCTTGTATTCTTTAAAAAATAAGGTGATATAAAATTTGTATTATGAGAAAATGGACATATTAATGACGTCAGATGCCTGTAAACCTATACTAAGAGTGCTTCATACAAAAGTAGTTCTTTTTGAAATAGCACAATAGGGGCACTTTAACATCAAACTAGGCTCTAAAAATAATTCCTTACAATTATATAGCGCTTTTCTAGACACTCTAATTTAAATTTTCCTTTATTATTTCTTTTTAAACAAGAAATAACCTTTCAAGAGTTCACACTTAGCAGATGATCGAGTATAAAGCTTGTTTGACATGCTGTCCTGGGAGAGAGCCGTGAGCTTAAAAGATCCTCGAGACTGGGGCTCCCTCCGGTTTGCAAGGTGAGAGGGGAGTTTGAGCTCAGGTAGATCTCGAGAACTCCCCTGCTGTAGTAGCTAATGAACAGATAGTGATTGCTCTTAAGAGATAACTACTTACTAGGAGCATGTCTATGGTGCCGATTTGGATTAGTCAATTAGCTTAAGTTGCATGCTTTTGGACGGTGGGAGGAAACCGGGAAACTCGGGGGAAACCCACGTGAGCACAGGGAGAACGTGTAAACTTCGCACAGAAACGTCTAATGGCTTGGTAAGGACTAGAACCAGTGTCCTTCAAACAAACCGTTCTTGCTGTGAGAATACAGTGCTAACCACTGGGCCACCGTGCCACCCATCTAGGAAAGGAGGAGGAGTGGGGTGAAAGGGGGGATTCTTCAAAATGAAGATGTCTGTTATATGGAACTTAGGGTATTTATAGTGGCTTAGGAATCGTCTGATTGGTGAATCATAAATCGGATAATGCGAGACTAGCCGCAAGCAATCATAAGCATGTGATGCTCTCGAAATTAGCTTAGAAATAAACTTCACTTAAAATAGCACAATAGGGGCATTTCAACATGCATCTAGGCTCTAATTTCAAATTTTCGTTATCATTTCTTTATTTAAAACAAGAAATAATCCTTTAATTTACTTATTCATTTGTATATCAGCTGACAATAATGTTTTGTATGTTCAAACTAAAATGAAAAATAAGTGTTTGAGAGGATCTGCGTGCTCCTCAAAAGGCTGACGTAAGCATTGGAGCGGGCAGGTGAGCTGCTATTATTTATGTATCCCACAGCACCAGGACACAGATGGTGTTTTCCTGTGAACGCCCCTTGCATCTTTATTTCCGCTTCTCACACAAACACAGAGCCTACACACAGACGCAATCGTCTCCTGTGGGTACTGGCACTACAGGTCACCAAAGCAAGATTACAAACACCAACTGAAAATCCTCATTTCCACCATTCAAACCAAATTAATCTGTACTAATAAGACACTTCAGAGATCCATTTATTATTATATATCCAAATTTCCATTATTTACTCATACTCAAGTGGTTCTAAACTTGTATTTCTTTCTTCTGTTAAACAAAAATCAAGATATTTTGAAGAATGTTGGGAAAAAGCAGCCATTGACATTCATAGGATTAAAAAAAATGCATGTTTTTTCAACATTCTTCAGAATATCTTCCTTCATGTTCAACAGAAGTAAAGGACGAGTGAATAATGATTTTTGGGTCTATCTTAAAATAGATATCGATTTTTCATTACAGACTTAAAGTTCTGACAAAAATCTGACAAAAAAAAATCCTCTCTAAAAAGAAAGATAATATATTTTATTCACAAAATTATATAAAAATTAGATTAACAAACACAGCAACTTTAGAATACCTAAAATCCTCCTGGGATTCTCCCTAAAAAAGAAAGAAGGCAAATTCTATGAAATCTGGCAACCTTTCGTGGATTGTTTTAAAGAAACTGAAAAATTGAATAGGTTAAAACTGAAGGTCAATATTTTGTTTTTAATTTTATTTATTCTTTTTTGTATTTATTTTATAATTATTTATTTTCTTTTTGTATTTTTATTATTATTGTATTTATCTATTATTATTTTACTTCTGTATGTATTTTTTGTATATTGCATGTTTTATTGTCAATTGTTGGGTGAAGGTTTGTTGGACCCAATTTGGAAGCGTTTGAATGTTTAAAAAAACAATAAAGAAAGTATTATTAATGGGCAGCACAAATGTCTTGATACCTCAGGCTGTTGATGTTGCCATCCACTCTGCAGATCTCTCACACACCCCCATACTGAATGTAACCCCAAACCATGATTTTTCCTTCACCAAACTTGACTGATTTCTGTGAGAATCTTGGGTCCATGTGGGTTCCAATAGGTCTATATATATATATATATATATATATATATATATATATTAGGGTTGGGCGATGTTGACCAATTTAGCATCGTACGATGTCTAATGTGAAACATCGCGATGGACGATGGCATCATCTTCATAGGCAGGGGTGAATTAATTATTTATGAATAATTAATTAATTTATAACGAATTAATTATTTGTAGCCTACCGTTTCAACTACCTGGTCTTTGTTTTACCCATAACCAAATCATAAACAAATAAAGATAAGTTATACACAAATTACCACCTGTCAATCACTTTTTCCGCGGGACTCTGGCGTGAGTAGGCAGAGTGATCTGTGGCAGTCATTTGTTTGGTGCGGTGGATGGTGGAGGGGTGTCGCTGACGAAAGTGAGCGGCGCTGGGGTGTCGCGGACGAAAGTGAAGAGGGTTGGGGAGTCGCGGAAGAAAGTGAAAATGAACAGAGGACAGGGGAGGAGGGCAGTTGAGGACGGAGATCGGTAAAATGAGGTGCCGGATCAGATTTCAGAGGTGCCGGATCCGGATCCGGCGTGTTCCCGCACAAATTAAGCACGTGTTGTGCGTTTTTAGTGGACGGAGGGCTGTTCAGAAATGCTAGATGAAACGCCAATGTGGACGTGGGTCATTTTCGTTCTAAAATGCCATTTTAATACTACACTGCATTAGTGTAAACGGCACCTAAGTGTGTATTTTTCACTAACGGGTTTGCGACGGGGGCGGGGCGGAGGCTCAGCGATGCGGGCTCAGCATCGTGATGTCTATACAATGGCATCGTCTATCGGCCCAACCCTAATATATATATATATATATATATATATATATATATATATATATATATATATATATACACACACACATTTAGTTCATGTTGAAATACCACTCTGAAATATTTGCAGCAGGTTTCGTAAAAAAGTGTGTGCCATATATAGAAGCATTAACTAATTTAAGCAGATGCTTGCCATTCTGTGCTGCACACACTAGCTTTCCTTGCCAATGTTTGTTCTTTTAAAGCCAACATGATGATAAATTCAGATTCAGCTGCTCAATGTTAGCATCACACAAACTGATTTAAAAATAGCAGAATCTGAATAAAGGACTGACTGAAATCTGCAGCCATGACCTAAGTATAACGCAGGTAACATATTCCACTGCAAAGTCATCGATTACTCAGCTAAATGTAGATGTGCCGTTAGCATGTATTGACTCGCTGCCATTTTAATGGCAAATAAATTCTAGCATTCTTTTAACCTTCGCTCTTCTGGCTTCATCTTGGATGTTATGTTTGACCCACTGGCTTTTATTCAGACTGTCTGCTGCCATTTGTGTGACCTAGCTGAAGAACCCTCAGAGACAGGCTGCCATCCAATGTCAAAGTCATAATTTCAGTGCATCTCTGCATCCTCGACTGTTGGACGTGTGTGTTTGTGTGTGTGTGTGTGTGTGTGTGTGTGTGTGTGTGTGTGTGTGACAGTCCTTATCATAGTCATCAAGGTTGGAGCTGGGAGGCGGGGGGGACGCTGTATCCTCTAGCGCCGCGCACCGCACATGCTATTTATAGACCGGCTTCAAATTCGAGCAACCTGCGCTTTGAGACATGGAAAGAGAGACGAGGAAAAAACAAAGAAATGTTACGTTGTGGGAAATTAAATTTGCATGTTTGCTGTGCTCTTGTTATGTTAACATCCACTTGCATCACTTGTTTGCCTTGCAGTGTCAGATTGGAGTGAGTCATGTCTGCAGGGAATCAGGAAATGTTGGAGCTAATTACATATATCCTCAACTTTATACATGCTTGAATAATTCCCCATGCTTACAGCTAGTACTAGGGTCTCTTAATTTTCATAGATGTTATAGAGGGTATGTTAATTTTTTTTAGATGTTATAGAGGGTCTCTTAATTATTATAGATGTTATAGAGGGTCTCTTAATTTTTAAAGATGTTATAGAGGGTATCTTAATTTTTATAGATGTTATAGAGGGTCTCTTAATTTTTAAAGATGTTATAGAGGGTCTCTTAATTTTTAAAGATGTTATAGAGGGTCTCTTAATTTTTATAGATGTTATAGAGGGTCTCTTAATTTTTTTAGATGTTATAGAGGGTCTCTTAATTTTTTTAGATGTTATAGAGGGTCTCTTAATTATTATAGATGTTATAGAGGGTCTCTTAATTTTTAAAGATGTTATAGAGGGTCTCTTAATTTTTATAGATGTTATAGAGGGTCTCTTAATTTTTTAGATGTTATAGAGGGTCTCTTAATTTTTAAAGATGTTATAGAGGGTATCTTAATTATTATAGATGTTATAGAGGGTATCTTAATTATTATAGATGTTATAGAGGGTCTCTTAATTTTTTTTTAGATGTTATAGAGGGTCTCTTAATATAGATGTTATAGAGGGTCTCTTAATTTTTATAGATGTTATAGAGGGTATCTTAATTATTATAGATGTTATAGAGGGTCTCTTAATTATTATAGAGGGTCTCTTAATTTTTAAAGATGTTGTAGAGGGTCTCCTAATTTTTTTTGATGTTATAGAGGGTATCTTAATTATTATAGATGTTATAGAGGGTATCTTAATTATTATAGATGTTATAGAGGGTCTCTTAATTATTATAGATGTTATAGAGGGTCTCTTAATTTTTAAAGATGTTATAGAGGGTCTCTTAATTTTTATAGATGTTATAGAGGGTCTCTTAATTTTTTTAGATGTTATAGAGGGTCTCTTAATTTTTAAAGATGTTATAGAGGGTATCTTAATTATTATAGATGTTATAGAGGGTATCTTAATTATTATAGATGTTATAGAGGGTCTCTTAATTTTTTTTTAGATGTTATAGAGGGTCTCTTAATATAGATGTTATAGAGGGTCTCTTAATTTTTATAGATGTTATAGAGGGTATCTTAATTATTATAGATGTTATAGAGGGTCTCTTAATTATTATAGAGGGTCTCTTAATTTTTAAAGATGTTGTAGAGGGTCTCCTAATTTTTTTTGATGTTATAGAGGGTATCTTAATTATTATAGATGTTATAGAGGGTATCTTAATTATTATAGATGTTATAGAGGGTCTCTTAATTATTATAGATGTTATAGAGGGTATCTTAATTATTATAGATGTTATAGAGGGTCTCTTAATTATTATAGATGTTATAGAGGGTATGTTAATTATTATAGATGTTATAGAGGGTCTCTTAATTATTATAGATGTTATAGAGGGTATGTTAATTTTTATAGATGTTATAGAGGGTCTCTTAATTTTTATAGATGTTATAGAGGGTATCTTAATTATTATAGATGTTATAGAGGGTATCTTAATTTTTATAGATGTTATAGAGGGTCTCTTAATTTTTATAGATGTTATAGAGGGTATCTTAATTATTATAGATGTTATAGAGGGTCTCTTAATTATTATAGAGGGTCTCTTAATTTTTAAAGATGTTGTAGAGGGTCTCTTAATTTTTTTTGATGTTATAGAGGGTATCTTAATTATTATAGATGTTATAGAGGGTCTCTTAATTATTATAGATGTTATAGAGGGTCTCTTAATTATTATAGATGTTATAGTGGGTATCTTAATTAATATAGAGGGTCTCTTAATTTTTAAAGATGTTGTAGAGGGTATCTTAATTATTATAGATGTTATAGAGGGTATCTTAATTTTTATAGATGTTATAGAGGGTATCTTAATTATTATAGATGTTATAGAGGGTCTCTTAATTTTTATAGATGTTATAGAGGGTATCTTAATTATTATAGATGTTATAGAGGGTCTCTTAATTATTATAGAGGGTCTCTTAATTTTTAAAGATGTTGTAGAGGGTCTCTTAATTTTTTTTGATGTTATAGAGGGTATCTTAATTATTATAGATGTTATAGAGGGTCTCTTAATTATTATAGATGTTATAGTGGGTATCTTAATTATTATAGATGTTATAGAGGGTCTCTTAATTATTATAGATGTTATAGAGGGTATCTTAATTATTATAGATGTTATAGAGGGTCTCTTAATTATTATAGATGTTATAGAGGGTATGTTAATTTTTATAGATGTTATAGAGGGTCTCTTAATTATTATAGATGTTATAGAGGGTATGTTCATTTTTATAGATGTTATAGAGGGTCTCTTAATTATTATAGATGTTATAGAGGGTCTCTTAATTATTATAGATGTTATAGAGGGTATCTTAATTGTTATAGATGTTATAGAGGGTATCTTAATTATTATAGATGTTATAGAGGGTCTCTTAATTTTTATAGATGTTATAGAGGGTCTCTTAATTATTATAGATGTTATAGAGGGTATGTTAATTTTTATAGATGTTATAGAGGGTCTCTTAATTATTATACATGTTATAGAGGGTCTCTTAATTTTTTAGATGTTATAGAGGGTCTCTTAATTTTTTAGATGTTATAGAGGGTATGTTAATTTTTATAGATGTTATAGAGGGTCTCTTAATTATTATAGATGTTATAGAGGGTCTCTTAATTATTATAGATGTTATAGAGGGTCTCTTAATTATTATAGATGTTATAGAGGGTCTCTTAATTTTTTAGATGTTATAGAGGGTCTCTTAATTTTTTAGATGTTATAGAGGGTATGTTAATTTTTATAGATGTTATAGAGGGTCTCTTAATTATTATAGATGTTATAGAGGGTCTCTTAATTTTTTTAGATGTTATAGAGGGTCTCTTAATTATTATAGATGTTATAGAGGGTATGTTCATTTTTATAGATGTTATAGAGGGTATCTTAATTGTTATAGATGTTATAGAGGGTATCTTAATTATTATAGATGTTATAGAGGGTCTCTTAATTTTTATAGATGTTATAGAGGGTATCTTAATTATTATAGATGTTATAAAGGGTATCTTAATTATTATAGATGTTATAGAGGGTCTCTTAATTATTATAGATGTTATAGAGGGTATGTTAATTTTTATAGATGTTATAGAGGGTCTCTTAATTTTTATAGATGTTATAGAGGGTCTCTTAATTATTATAGATGTTATAGAGGGTCTCTTAATTATTATAGATGTTATAGAGGGTATGTTAATTTTTATAGATGTTATAGAGGGTCTCTTAATTATTATACATGTTATAGAGGGTCTCTTAATTTTTTAGATGTTATAGAGGGTCTCTTAATTTTTTAGATGTTATAGAGGGTCTCTTAATTTTTTAGATGTTATAGAGGGTATGTTAATTTTTTAGATGTTATAGAGGGTCTCTTAATTTTTTAGATGTTATAGAGGGTCTCTTAATTTTTTAGATGTTATAGAGGGTCTCTTAATTTTTTAGATGTTATAGAGGGTCTCTTAATTTTTATAGATGTTATAGAGGGTATCTTAATTGTTATAGATGTTATAGAGGGTATCTTAATTATTATAGATGTTATAGAGGGTCTCTTAATTTTTTTTTAGATGTTATAGAGGGTCTCTTAATTTTTATAGATGTTATAGAGGGTCTCTTAATTATTATAGATGTTATAGAGGGTATCTTAATTATTATAGATGTTATAGAGGGTATCTTAATTATTATAGATGTTATAGAGGGTCTCTTAATTATTATAGATGTTATAGATGTTATAGAGGATTTCCTCCAGAGTTTCATGTAATTTCGCATGTTTCATTCTTAGTTTGTCTGCAAACTGCAGTTTGGCACTTTCACTTTCATTCAGGAACATTTCATTCGTGCCTCCCGTGACAAATGAGATATTGGATGCAAGTATGAACTGCTGGGAGAGTGTTGTTTTAATGAAATTTGATACCGCACGCTGTATCAGGAAAAAAAACTCTGCATTTCGCGGTGCAGGTGTCTGTGGTTCTTCACTAACTCAGTAGGTGCAGAGACTAGTGTCAAACAGCCGTGTGTGTATAGACTATTCTGTCACAAAATGCAGCAAAAATCCTACACAACGATAATAGTTTGATTAAGGTGTTTGCATGTCTGTACTGCACTTCAATAATTAGTTCAATTATGACCTTAATTGGTTTAATCAAAAAATCACTGTTTACATGGTCAACTCTTAATCAGAGTATTGTCTTAATCGCATTAAAATCGGATAATTGGTGTCCATGTAAACGTACATAAAAATTATTAATTATAAGGAAAATTCTAAATTAGTAATTTCTAGGTTAGATCCACTATTGGACGTTGTTGCCATATGGCAACAAATAAAGTACCATAATAAAATGTTTTCCAAATGTTTTTTTTTTATAGATTTATCATAATGCGTGCAGTAGAGGGTTAAAAAAAGTCTCTGTAACGCAATATTATGAATGACATAACGACAATAACAGACCCATTAGAAATAGGAAAACAATGACTGCATCTGAAATTACTACTACTCACTAGGTACTGCATTTTAATTTAAATGTACTTGGCTGTAAGAACAGTACATTCTATACAGAATGAATATGAGTAGTATGAATGGAACTCGGACGTACAGCGTCTGCCATTTTGTCATCATCACGTGACCTACCCCCATCAGTACTGTCGCTTTACTCCCATTCATGAATTCTCTAATTCGTGCATCATAGGATAGTGTAGCGTTTATCGGACGCTCACTTCAAAATCTCACTGGAAGTAGGTCATCCGGGTACTTCTCACATACTGTTTTTCGAATTCTATGAATTCGGGCATACTACTCGGCTTGCTTGCTGTTTTTAGCGTACTATATAGTATGGAAGTACGCGATTTCGGATGCAGCTAATATGTTATGATTAGCACTTGAAGTTACATCATATAACAAGATATTCTGGACAAAGCCACAATGAGCGCCAGCTTCGTTTTGTGAATAAAACTATAAATTTGTCAACTTTGTTCTATAAACCGAAGCTTGCAACGGTGGTCCCGCCTCCAAGCTCTTCTGATTGGTCCACTGCTTTTGGACCTGACACTGATGAGCTGTTCTCCATGAGAGATTTAAGATCTTTCAACTTGACATGGCATCTAAAAAACAGCTTGCAAAGACACAAAGGTAATGGTCAAACACGTGCGTCAAGCAAGTGTTTACATTGAAAAACAATAGAAAAGTGATGCGATGGAAAGGAAAAACGCATTGTGTGAACGACCCCTAATACAGGCTCATCTGGGTACTGCGAATCATCATGACCGTCAGTGCACATGTCCACATCAATATATACAGTTGAAGTCAGAATTATTAGCCTCCCTGTTTATTTTTCCCCCAATTTCTGCTTAACAGAGAGATTTTCTTAACACATTTCTAAATATAATAGTTTTAATAACTCATCTCTAATAACTGATTTATTTGATTTGTCATGATGACAGTAAATAATATTTTACTAGATATTTTTCAAGACACTTCTATACAGCTTAAAGTGACATTTAAAGGCTTAACTAGGATAATTATGTTATCTAGGCAGGTTAGGGTAATTAGACAAGGTATTGTATGACGATGGTTTGTTCTGTAGACTATCAAAAAAAAAAATAGCTTAAAGGGGTTAATTTTGTCCTTAAATTGGCTTTTAAAAAAATTAAAAACTGCTTTTATTCTAGCCGAAATAAAACAAATAAGACTTTCTTCAGAACAAAAAACATTATCAGACATACTGTGACAATTTCCCTGCTCGGTTAAACATAATTTGGGAAATATTTAAAAAATTAAATTAAATTCAAAAAGGGGGCTAATAATTCTGACTTGTATATCCGTCTTGCCACTGTTGACTTCTTAGCGCCATCTTGTGACTGAATAATAATTTGTAGGTTAGTGTATGCTACATTCAGCCATTTTTGATTGACAACTTTGTCTTTAATTAAAGAATTAATAAACTATTATTGCTCAGAAGTATGCATTGTGTTTAATTTTTAGGTTTTGTGGCAAGTAGCTGTGTAATAAGTAGGATAAAATACAACCAAAATGATTGTTTTTGCAGAATAAAGCCGTGCTCCAATTTGTGTGTGCCGATAAGAAATATTACAAAGATTTGTTTTTGTAATTTTAGCATTTGCCATTGTTTTCATTTCCTCAACTTATCTTACTATTTAGATTGTTTTAACCTTTTGTTCTTTTTTTATACCATTTCTAGGTTAGAGCTTTTATACCTGTTACAAGTAATATCCTAAATAAATATCTACCCTTTTTTCAACTTGATAAGGAATACCTACAAGATAAAGAACTTCAAATGATTTAGAAATACTTAAACCAAAAATATTGTTGATAGTGGAGTATACATTTTCCCAAAAAGCATCAATCTTTGAGCGCTGCCAAAACATGTGCGTGATGTGCCTCTTTCTCCCCATAGTCCTCCAATGTCAATGGAGGGGGTTAAAGCTAAAGAAACTAATTATAAAGTTATGAATATTGAGAGGGACAACTAAAACTGGTTTTGGAGGGCAGTGAGCATGCTTTCTGTCACACGCACCCACCCCTATGTTGACACATATGCCTGATAGGAAGAGCTTGATAAATGCAAAGGGTTTTTAGTGCTACAGGCTCAATGACATGAGAAGGGTTTTACACACAAAAGGTAAGTCTAGATAAGCTTCAGCTATTCCCTCTTGTGTTTTTCAGATCTACTGCATTGTGTTTACATCAAATTTGCTTACTTATTCTCGACCTTGATAACATCCGTTTCTTTCTGTTCTTTTGCAGAATGAACAAAGAGCTCCCAGAACTCCTAAGACAATATGAGCATTCATAGCTGAAGGTCAGAGTCAAGTGTAGCCAGTACGGAAAGAAAATATCTGATGGTATTCAGGATGATTCTGCTGAGTTTATCCGAATCTGCTGTTCTTCAACCTCATTTCAGCATCAACTATGGATAACAGTGCAAAAACACGCTCTTTGTTGAGACTCTGATTTCGCAGGAATTGGCAGATGCTTGACAGCCCTGCGATGGGATATTTTTGGACCTCTCTGGTGTCAGTTTCTTTGTGTTTTCAGGTTTGTCGGTCTCCAAATAATGTTGGACAGCCAGTTATGCTAACCAATTAGCATGCAGCAAACTTCTGCATTGTTGTATTTTAGTATCATTTGTTGTCTTGAATATATCAGGGTGTCATATCATGGACATTTGTATTCTGTTAAGCGTTCAATTATATCTCAGTTCTGCTTCTGTGGACCTCTAATCAGCAGTGTGTACTGCAGGCTCTTTGAAAAATGCTTTTAAACAATTGCTTTTGGTGAAAAGCAAAGGAAAAGTAAAAAAAAAAAACTAAAACAAGGAGGGTGCTCAGGTGCTGCCTCTAAAATCTGCTTCATTTGAACATTCGCACCTGCTTTCTGACTCTTCCAGTCCTACATCTTTCAAGATGAGCCAGAAGTCGGACTCGGAGACAGAGGGCTCCCAGGCACCGGTGATTTACACAGTAGAGGAACTGGAGTGCAAGATCTGTTACAATCGCTTTGACACTCGAGCCAGAAAGCCCAAAGTGTTGAGCTGCCTGCACCGGGTCTGTGCCAAATGTCTCAAGAAAATGGTAGAGCTGGACTCATCTCCAAGCATCATCAGCTGCCCTTTCTGCCGCCACGAGACTCACGTCCCTGACGAGGAGATCTGGTTGCTTCAAGACGACAGCAACATTCTGGCTATTCTGACCTACCAGGACCGGGCGCGTAAGAGCGGCACTACACCCAGCGGTGAGGTCCTGTTGACACCCAACAGCCTGAGCGGAGGCGAGCAGGCTCACAGTTCCTCCGACTGCCTCGTTATCACAATCATGGAGGTCCCCGGTGAGTCGCAGTCTTCAGACTCTATGAGCATGCTGAATATGGTGCGCTTGTACCGACCGGCCAGCCTGGACTCCTTACCTTGCCACCTACCTGTGCAGAAGTGCCGAGCGTGGACGTCCCGTTCAGTTCCCCGCTTCCTGATGGGTTTCCTCTGTCTGGTGTACTTCAGCTCACTGCCACTGGGGATCTACTTGCTGATGATCCAGCAGCTCACCATGGGAGTGATCCTGGTCAGCCTGGTGCCCTCAACTCTGGTCCTCTGCATATTCTACGGCTTCTGCCAATGTCTGTGCCATGAGATCATGGAGGCCATCGCCACATAGCACACCACAGTAACTATGTTTCCATCCAAAGATGCTAATTAGATTTATGCGCAAAACTGGAATATTGCATAAAACATTTGCTAAAAAAAAAAAAAAAAAAGCACCATTTCCATCCAATAAGTGAAAAAGAACAAAATTGTAATTTCTTGGTAATTTGGCAACAAATATCACAAAGAAAAAAGGGAATTTGCTGAGTTGGGCTGGTTTATATTTCTGCGTCAAGTAATGACCTTGACCCACGACGCATGCCTTGCGCGTTGTTGTGCATTTATACTTCTGCGCACAGTTTGTGTTGCTCTGCCATAACACTTCCAAAAAAAAGCTAACTGGCAGTAGGTTATATTCCTCTGTGTCGAGTTTCTTCACTGGTATCTTGTTTTTTCTGAACGCTACCTTAAATGTACAAGTAGCTAAAACTCGCTTATTCTGAGGCGGGAACTGGCGGATGTGCAACAACTTTAATCATATGGTAAACACAGAACAAAAGTTTCCATCTGAAGCTTTTTCGCGGGACTTGACACTTGTAAACACTCGCTCCAACAGTTTCGCGCAGCTCTCATCCTCGCCCACACTTGTCACCGCTTCCGATACGCGTCATTGCGATGTGTTGTTACAGGTGCATGTCTGCGTCGGCTCTTCCAATAGAATCACCAATGTGCAACACCAATCAACGTCCCTGCACAAAGGATCATGGGGTCCTGAAGTGTACATCAGTCGTAACCTTGAAGTGTCCACTTCTGTTGGGAACAACACAACACTTCAGTATGGCAGCCATGATTGCTTTTACTTTGGAGGGTTAATTATTTTAATTAGGATGCACGGCCATTTTGAGAGTGGGAAACTCTCAGGTGAGGGATAAGCGACCACACGAACACTGCACCGGAGCATACGTGTTTGTTTGATGCGGAAGTATAAATCAGTCTTTTTTTCTTATATAAGAAATTACTTGAGCATCTGAAGACAAAGATGAAATGCAATGAACTTGCAGAGGTTTTTGGAGGCGCAAGCCTTTGGGAGTGCAGACACTCAAGACTGGAGGTAAAAATACTGAACCACTGTGATGAGAGACTTTGGCTGAGGTATTTCAGAAATGACCAACACAACATTTCAGATATTGTGAAATGCGGTCGGCCTGCTGGTTTGTCCATTAATGCCATCCCATCACACTAATTTTAATTAAAATCACATGACTTGCAAATGCACATACTGGAATTTATTCGGTAAATGAGTTTTCATTGTAGCTTTTTTTTTTTTTTTTAAGATTTATTTTTGGCCTTTTTGCCTTTATTAGATAGGACAGGAAGCGAAGTGGGAGAGCTAGAGGGGGGTAGGGTTGGGAAATGTCCTCGAGCCAGGATTTAAACTCGGGACGCCCTGACGTGCTACTGCACCATATTTCGGCCCGCTAACCACTAGGTTATTGCGCAGACACTAGTTATCTTCCCATTTCTATTAAGAATTTTTTAAGCAATATTCCAAAAGGCGTATAAAAATAAGTGGATGGAAACATAGATAATAGTGCTAATCTCTGAAATAGCAAGACCTGTAAAAGAACAAAAGCCAAATGACTGATGCATATCTGCTCCTCCTAGACACCCCATTGCACCTGATTATACCAGCATCTACCAGTGAAGTCCTTGTAAATCACCTCACGTTGTATGCAGGGGCAACTATACTTGACTTTAGCTTGATTACCAGTGCAAGCTGGAGGTATTGATTTTAGACTGCAACAGATCGCTGTGGTTTTGTATCACGTCTAGCTCACCCAATGGGTCTTCAACAACTGTGATATAAATAACACACAATGGAGAATGAAGTCCTTCCACAGTTTAATATGGAAACCACAGGATGTGTTCGATAATACTAGATGAATTTGTTCATTTTCCGTTATCTTTGGATATCTGTGGTATTATTTCAATCATTGTCTCAATGTTCTCGTTGAAGTTTCTAGTTGCCTTTGTAAGGCATGTCAATGGCCAAGCTGTAATGTATATGTACAATAAGTGAACTTGTGTTTGTCATTGCTATGAGAATGGACAAATACTTTGAAGCCACCTGTTAGATATTCAATAAAGATTCTCCGCATCTAACACAACTCTATGTTCAATGGTGAAATACACTTACCATGTTTAAAGAATGTGCAAGCTACGTTCAGGAAAATTATGATTAGCATTTAATTTACATGGCATCTAATGCCTTAAAATGAAATTAATGAATTGTTTCCAATATACAGGGAAGATCCCCTACATCACAATTGAGTGCGAACCAGATTAGGAATTACGCCAGTGCCTATTACAGCTTTGGTGTTTTGCTAACTGAATGAGCTAATATCACTGGTGTTGCTCAGGAGACTTGACCCACGAGAGCATACGTGCCGGATCAAGCAACACACAGCTTTCAAACAAGCCCAAGAAACCACAAGAGAGTCAATAAAGGATCCTCGTATGTTCCTCCACAATACCATACCACTCTCCCAGAGGACAATTAAGTTCACATAAACCACTGTGCACAGCACACACATTATTAAACGCACAGCCACTTTTACACAGAGAAAGTCATTACTCATGGATCTCCTGATCTTAAACCTTGTCCTGCGAATTCTGTGTTTGTTCTGAGAAAGGAAAAACTCCTGACATAATAATCTACAGCACTAGGTATTCTGAGAGGACGGACTGCAAGGTTTGGGCCTAATTTTAACAAGCGTCCCTGAAGACCTTCCTCTATAAATGCTTTTGGGGAAAAAGAACGGTGAATGTACAAATACGAGGTTAGCAGAAAGATCTTAAGCAGATGCACACCGAACTGCTATAGAAGATTGCAAGTTTCTGAGGACTATGGAAGCACACGGATATCCTTGAGGATCAATAACCAGTAAGTGGCTTCTTTCTTTAGCAATTTGTTTCAGTCTTATGTGAACGTCATTGTAAAAATGAACTATGCTAAGAATACCTTAAAATATTTATATCAATAGGTCTATATTGTCAAGTTCTTAAACTTTAAAACAGCATCTGATTACTTTGAGAAAGTGAATGAAATGGTTTTGTCCTATGAATTTAGCTGAGGTTGAATTTACAAATCTTTAAATTTCACACTTTGGCCCAATGTCAATTCTATTTTTCTACCCCTACCCCTTCCCTTTGGCCTTTGAAACAGAGTGTGAAGGGCTTCAAAATTGACCCCTAAGAAATAGGACCACTACAACATATGAGATTTTACTTCATATGAGATCGACGATCACGACTGATGTAGTTATTGCAGTTGTGTAATTTTTTGGTATTTATCTTCAGGAAATCGCTGAAGGCATATATTATGTTATCATAATGATATAATGTGGCAATAAGATCGCAACTGTACTGTGCATTTACACCAGGGCCATATTCCTCTATGTAAACACATGAAAACAATAATAACATTATACCAGACACTGCCACTACACTCTCAGAAATAAAGATATGTGAGCGGTCACTGGGGTGGTACCTTTTCAAAAGGTACACATTTGTACTTGAAGGGTCTATATTGGTACCTCAAAAGTATATATTAGTACCTAAAATTAAGAGGAACACTTTTGTACTTTTTAGGTACTAATATGTACCCTTGAGGTATTAATATGGCCCTTTAAGGTACAAATATGTACCTTTCGAAAAGGTACCACTCCAGTGACAGCTCGCGTACCTTTATTTCTGAGAGTGTACCAGTCATTAGAAAACTACACTATATAGCATTTTAAATGGTGAGATTCACCCCACGTTTCGGTTTGAAGGGATCATCTCTATGCCCTAGGACAGGGGTCACCAAACTTGTTCCTGGAGGGCCGGTGTCCTGGAGGGCCGGTGTCCTGCAGACTTTTGCTCCAACTCTAATCAAACACACCTGAACAAGCTAATCAAGGTCTTACTAGGTATCCTTGAAACATCCAGGCAGGTGTGTTGAGGCAAGTTGGAGCTAAACCCTGTAGGGACACCGGCCCTCCAGGACCGGGATTGGTGACCCCTGCCCTAGGATCTCTTTGAAGGGTTTACACTCCAGAGTGATACCTTTGAAGGGATTAGGGCACATGTCTCAAACTCAATTCCTGGAGGACCGCTCTGCACAGTTTTGCTCCACCCCCTTTCAAACACACCTGATCCAACTAATTTAGGTGTTCAAGAGTAGTCTTGACCACCTTGATTAGTTGGATCAGCTGTGTTTAATTAGGGTTGTAGCAAAACTGTGCAGAGCTGCGGCCCTCTAGGAATTGAGTTTGAGACCTATGGACTAGGGGATAGGGATGAGCTCTTCCAAATAGATCACCAATGTGCAACACCAATCAACATCCCAGTGCAAAGGATCATAGGGTCCCAAAGTGTACATCAGTTGTACCCTTGAACTGTCTATTTTTAAGCACTTCTTTTGGGAACGACACTTCAAAATGGCAGCCATACATCTTATTTGGAACGCACCGTCCTTCCGACAGTGGGGGACTAACTACAACCAAAGTTCCTTTAAGGCACGTCATTTCCCTCGGAGGCCATTTCTGAAACGCCTCTTGGTCAGTATGCTCCGGCATTCTGTTTGAATGGGAAAACATCGAATTCTTCTAACACCATACGATTCAATTTCATATTAAGAATCACCAATAAAAATAAACAACTGTCTCTTTAGTTTCATTTCTAAACATTTGAATCACACAAAATCTGCAGAAACTCATGTCTGATCCGAGCCCCTCCCCAGAAAAATCCTAAGGGCGTGCTCACACTAGGTACAGTTGTCTTGAATTGTGCCGAAGCGCGATTGTCGCCCCTCCTCTCTCCTCCAACGGCCCCAGAGCGCGCTTACGTCATCAATGATGCAACTGTTCAGTTTAACAGAGAGAAGCGCTCTTTCTCAGCACAGTGGACATTGCTTTAGTTATTTTGTTTTGTATTATTTTTAGTGGTTTGGGATGCAGCGACAAGCAGTCAAATATGTTGCAGAACAGATCCACAACTTTTGACGCTCATAAATTATCATAAAAGTCCTCGTGCTGCACGTATTCGGAGGTTTGGCGAAGGTGCAGTGAGGGGTTTGCGTTTTTATTAAACTATGCCAGTTCACGTTCATTAAAAAGTAAGAATGATTAATAAGTTAAAATGAAACAGTTCCTTAAAAGTGACGTCACGTCTTCGGGCTCAGGTGCTCTTTGCACTCACACTACAAGTGTACCGTGCCAAAGCCCAACCGAACCGCGCTCTGACACACCTCTTCAAACCAGGCCAGGGCCGGCCAACTGAACTGCATCGGTGTCTGATTCGGAGCACTCACACTTAAAAATAAACCGGAAAATGCACCTGGGCAAAGTTCGGATAGCATAGTGTGAGTGCACCCTGAGTCTATAGCAATCACTGATTGACTCCTGTTCTAGAAGGTGGGGCTTAATTTGCCATATTAACCATTAGGCTTATCCCCATTCAAAACTATAGGGTGACATGTCTTATCTATTCTATAGTCTTTGCTATAACTTAAATGTTCTGCAAGGTTTAGATCGTCACCACTCAAGTGGTAATGAATCGCTGGCAGAGGTCTGTGGTGGAAATCCAAACCAGAAAGCGGCAGGTGAATGAATGCGAGCGGGCACAGGTCGCCCTGAGCAAAGTCACAGCCTGTTTCCAGCAAATGTCCACCTCCTTGGGGAGCAATGTGGATGGGAGCTTCCTTAGAGAGGAGATGGAGGAAACCAGGACAGTAGCTCATAAAATATGCTCAGGTGAGACAGTACTTAAAAAAGAAACATTGTTGGTGCAGTGTTGGGTAAGTTGATTCAAAATAGAAATTAACTACTAATCACATTGTGAAATTTGTATTTAAATTGTTTTCCTGATTACTTTGCCTGACAAGTAATTAATTTTTCAATAAATAACTTAATTACTTTATGCAATACTACATTTAATTTGCATACATCTCAATGCAGGGCTTCACCAGAGGCTGCTATCACTGCTGATGGAAATAGACCAAGGACAAGAGGACAAAGAACAGGTCGAGCGACTCTGGGTCATCTTCTTGTCCAGCTTGGAAAACTTCCAACAAGACCTAAAGAAGGTTAAAGTCTTACAAGAGATTTTCCCACTGACCCAGCGCAAGGATCGACAGGCCCTTGTCAACACAGGTTTAGCAGGTGGAACTTCAGAAGTAGCAGCTCGGGCAGCCATGGTACAAACACCCTGGCTGTCGGTAGAGGAGACGGAAGGCACAGACCTAAAAACCCACATAGAGGAGATTGATGTTCTACTTGAAGAAATGCTCCAGAGAGTTAACGTGCCACTGTGGTCAGTTGAACCCACACAAGAAGCTTGGGTAGAAGGCAGCTCTACTCAAGGTGTTGGGCAAGAAGAGGATGAAAGCTTAGAGGAGATGATGGAAGTGGAGGTGGTGTCTCAAAATAAAACATCAGGCTGTTGCCATCATCACAACTGCAAAGTAGGCTGTCTGCTGTGTCTGCTCAGCTAGCATCGACATATTATTTTTGACGTACGAGCAGGCACAGCCATTGGAATCTTTTTGGCTCGAGACTTCCAGTCTCATTCACTTCAATTGATATTTTGGTGTTAAAAACAGCTCATTATGCTGCTTGATGTTGCAAACTAATATTTCCTTATTATATTATTCTATATTATGTATAGTCATGAACACGCTTGATTGTAGGCCTAGTCATTTCTTCTACAGGTGACTAAATCGGAAGTTCTAAAACAATTGAAAAAACGAGCGCACTTCCACATTACAGAATAAGGTCAAGACATGGGGCAACATTTAGAGCAGGGATGCTCAACCCTTTTTCTGGAGATCTGCCTTCCTGCAGAGTTCAGCTGCAACCTTGATCAAACACACCTGTCTTTAGTTACCAAATGCCCCTTCAGTTTCTGCTTAGATTTACTTAAACTTTGTAGGAATGGTAGAATTCCAGAAAAAGGGTTGAGCACCGCTGGTTTAGAGCAACGTTGCCGGACAACTTTGGGAAATGACGCCATCAAAGGGCAAGGAAGTAAGACACTGGGCAACTAATTAGAGCAAAAATATACAGATACAATCATGTTACTCATTGTAATAGGAATTAGCTAAGCAACATTGCTCAAAAAGTTGCCCCGTAAATCATCAGCATTTAAGATGGTCTCATTTTTCTAGTTCAAATATGTAAAAATTCTCACAGCAAGAAGCATTTTCTGGACAAGCAAAAACTAAGACAACGTTAAGCGTGTTTTTCCCTAAAGCAAGCTAAATAATAATAATAATCTGCCAATGGGACAAGTACACTCTTGTTTTCACATTGAAATAAGATTATTACTACTTTTTGCTTGTCTAGAAAGTTTCATTTATTTTAAACATTTTTATTAACATATTTGGACTAGAATTTGCAAAAACAAGAGAAAAAAAAAAAGAAAAAAAAAAAAGCATTTTTACAATGAACTCGCATCAGGTTTGACTTTTTTTTTTTTTTAGCTGAAACGCTTTGCAGCTAAAAAATTAATTGTATGATTGTTTGCACAAAATTGCTTAGGATAAAACGGTCCACAACTTCGTTACAAAAAAAAAGTACATCTATTAAATTTGAAATGTAAAGATTGATTAGCAATCGACTAACTTCTAGTTAGTCAGTTTAGCCATCAAAATGAAACTTTGCTGTTAATATACTCTCCAGCAGCCATCCATGTAGGTGAACTTACTTCAGTTGAAGATTAAAGATTTTTTTTTTTTTTTATTAAATCACGATCCTTGGTGATTTATACAATGCAAATCCTCAGCCAGGGCACTATGACAGTTACAAAATAAAAGCATATGAGATTGCTAAATTTAAAGGACTCAATGTAACGTTAAATATCATCTCACATAAACCTTTTCACATAAACCATGATAAACGATTTAAAATAAGGTCGTACTCACACTATGTACAGTTGCCTTGAACCGGGCCAAAGCACACTTGTCCCCCCCGACGGCCCGCACTCACATGACATTCTGGCCTGGGCACGCTTTCGTCATCGATGACACGCTGTTCAGAAGCGCTCTCGCTCAGCTCAGCGGACATTTCTTTAGTTATATTGTTTAAGTTGTTTGATATGCGGTGACACGCAGTCAAACATTTCGCCGAACAGATCAGCCACTTTTGACGCTCATAAACAATCACAAAGTCCTCGTGCTGCAGGAATTAGGAGGTTTGCTGAAGGTGCAGCTGTCGTGCAGTGAGGGGTTTGAGTCTTTAATAAACTACAATAGTTTGTGTTCATTGAACAGTACGAATGATTAATTAATCCATATCAAACAGTCACGTCTCGCTTTCAGTTTCGGGCGGCGGGCGCGTTTTGCACTCACACACAAACGTACCGTGCCAAAGCCCAAGTGAACCGCGCTCTGGCACACCTCTTCCAACCGGGCCAGGGCCGGCCAAGTGTACCGTGCCTGAGCCCGATTCAGAGCACTCACACTTCTCAAACGATCCAGGAAACGGGCCTGGCCACCGTTCGGATAGCAGTGCGAGTACGCCCTAATTGGCTTGGCTCAGTTCACCAATACACTTATTACTGGCTCATACTGGTTGACACAGAATTAAGGACCCTAGTTTGATCTAAAACACCTTTCCACCATCGAGCCGAATTGTTCTGATTCAGTTCAAGTTGAATTGTATAGCACTTTAACATCGGTCCAAAGCAGCTTCACAAAACATGCATGTTACGTTATTACATTCTTAGATTTACTAAGCACAACTGCCCAACCATGCCTAGAATTCTGGTTGAAAAGTTTACGGTTTCCTTCACTTTCGTCAATTGGTGAAGTTTTGCTTCTCGCCACCGGCTTGCTTGGTTTGGGATTTGTGGAGCTGCGCATCGATAGATTTGCTGTTCAGTGTTTGGATTTTTCAGCAGTGAAAATTAAACCACACTGAGCTTCAACTCTGAAAACTGGACTGACACAGTTTACATTTACTAGAACTTCCAGGTTAAGCTGCTTTGACACAATCTACATTGTAAAAGCGCTATAGAAATAAACATGAACTGAATAGTTGTACCCTGCCATACCTGGCTTATGTGGAGAGACAAATCACAGCAGATGCTTGCTCTTAGAACCAGGGTGATACTGGGAGAGTGGCTTAAATGGATCCAATTTTCTAATTGGGGGAGTGGGGAGATCGGGGGAGAAAGAAAAAAAGTTGAATGACTTGAGGGAGAGTAAATTAAGAGTAAATTTTCATTTTTGGGTGAATAATCCTTTTAAAATGTACAGAACATACTGGCTGTTTCTGCAACTGGTGGTTACCGATCGGTTCTGCACTACCTCTATATTGTAAATATCCTAAATAAAAGAAAAAGCAAGCATTATGTTTATATTTTTCCCCTTCTTTATTCACATAAAAAGGCACATTTTAATCAGAATTGGGTTTTTTTTTCAAGCAAGTTTAATACAACACAGAAATAATATACAAACAAAACCTTTAGAGAAAATTTACATTATCATAAACAAGAAAAGAGAGACACCAATAAAAGGAGGCGGCAGACAATTATGCTGATAGTCAGTTCTTGTAGGTTGCGTGCAAATGAGCTTTGAAGGCTGCAACAAAATTGATTTGCAATATGTTAGTTTACTACACACAATTCATGAACCTTCAACTAGAGATAATACTCC
>CAIGQS010000393.1:2500-37686 GCA_903798195.1 Danio kyathit
CCGACAAATCTGCAGCAACTGTGTGATGCTATCATGACAATATGGAGCAAAATCTCTGAGGAATATTTCCAGTAGCTTGTTGACTCTCTGCCATGAAGGATTAAGACAGATCTGAAGGCAAAAGGGGTCCAACCCGGTACTAGTAAGATGTACCTAATAAAGTGGCCGGTGAGTGTATATCAGTGTTTCTCAACCAGGTTCCTGGAGGAACACCAGCACTGCGTGTTTAGGATGTCTCCTCTATCTGTCACACCCATTACAGGTCTCCCAGTCTCTGCTAATGTGCTGATGATCTGAATCAGGTGTGTTTGCTTAAGGAGACACAGAAGTGTGCAGAGCTGGTGCTTCTCCAGGAACATGGTTGAGAAACACTGCTCTATCTATATATAATCTGGTTTTGTATTTTACACACCTTATTTATGCACAATATTTATACAGGCGAGTACACACAGATTATGTAAATACAAACCTTTATTTTGGATGTGATTAATCGTCTGACAGCTCTACTGCCCCCTCATAATTCCAGGAGGAAAGAAACCCTTTACAGATACAAGAAAGTCAACATGGTGTAGAAAGACATAATTTCCTTTAATGTTTTATTATAAACTTCAGAAACAAGCTGTGATAGAACTGACCAAAGTGTGTTCTACAACTAATAAAAAGCTTTAAATTATACAGAAATAATGGAGCTCTACTGGACCAACAACAAAGAGGTGAACAAATCCTAAATAAATGGAAAAGATATGCTGATAGCAGTTTTAAAAGTACAAGATTGATGAGAAACTAAAATATGACGACAGAAAACATCCAGAAAGGTCTAAAACTCTGAGTATGCAGGCATGGCACCAGTGGAGAAATGGAATAAAGTCTCTTATTGATCAGCCTCGTCCTCCTCAGTGTTCCCAGAAGAAGCGTCGTCGCTCCTGATATCATCATAGAAAAGATCTGTGTGTGTGTGTGTGTGTGTGTAACTCAGAAATCTACCCCCCGCTCACCCAGAACACACCCTGAACATCTCCACAATGCATATAATATAGGTTCTGTATTTAATAACCACCGTTAACCCAGCATAGAAAAGCTACTCATTATTCTGCGTTCGGTCCGATCAGACAGAACTCAGATTAGTGTTGTACATCAGTGACCGACCCATGAGGAGAGACGCTACTAAACACTACACAAACACAAAGAAAAGAGCAGGATAAAAACAAAGCTCGGGTCAGTACCATGAGGAGGAGGAATAACCGAAGAGGATAAAAACAAAGGATAAAAGAGTTCCGTCTTCAGACCGAGAGTTCGTGTGTTCGTCCGCAACCGCGTCTCACTGCCCATCTGGACTACACTACAGTCGTCCATCCAACTGTCCTCCTGTGTGTGTGTGTGTGTGTGTGTGTGTGTGTGTACGCACTCATCAGGCACTTTCTGAACCTCCAGCTCATCCTCAAACCTTCTTTCATCATACAGATGCTCTCTTCATTCAGCTGAGGACACACAATACATGGAAAATATTACACACACATGCAGATCACACTGTAAATATCTTGTTTATTTATTAACCATTAGCACAATCACTTTATTAATGATTTGTTTTCTCCACACTCCAGAAAATGAGACCAATAGAATATATATTTGTTTACACACACACACACACACACACACCTGTCCTCACCTCAGCAGCTCTCTACAGGTCGGTGTCGAACCAGGCCAGCTGATTGGAGTCAGTGTTGGGCAGGCCGTCCATCAGATCCTGAGCGTGGGCCAGATCCGGCAGTGCCTCCACAGGGAACTCTGCCCCGGGGTGATGCGACATCTCCTGCTCCAGCAGACCCTCCATGCCCAGAGCCTCCGCAGCGTAGCCCGAGTGGAATGAGCGGTAGCTGGGCTCTGATGACGGACACACACCAGAAGACCAATAAAATACAAATTTAGATAAAACAACAGAAAATCTTTAATTTTAAAGGATTTAAATAAAGAAAATCATTAAAGTAAGAGTAGGCATTGCTAATAACATGGCTCAGGTCTCAATTTTATACATAGACATTAAATATGAATTATTTTAACTCAAATGCTGCACATAGATTATACCAGTTTATGAAATTTAACAATTAAAATGTTAAAAAGTCTGAAAATAATTACTAAATTAAATTAATTTAACTTTCTTTAAATTATAAAACTGCTTAAATGCACAATATTTTAAACGGTTGCAAGTTGCAGATGCAAATTTATTATTTATAAGCTTTTAGAACTTTATAAATGCTTCAAGACCCTCGGGAATAAAAATCATAACTTTGGACAATTTAATAAACAATCCCTCTTTATATTAAGTTGCCTTTACTAAGTACTCAACACCAGCACATTAAGCACTCGTTTGTATCGCTCCATGCTTCTGCTGTTCTGGGTGTGGGGAACGGGCTGGGTTAGCGGCAATTCTAAACTTAAAAATGCCAAAAATACAGATGCATGCAGATGATTTCTGAAAAAGTATAAAAACATACATAAACACACTGTACTTAATGATTAAAAATGAAAGTAGACAGTAATTAAGGCCACTTAATCTAAAGTGGGGTCAATTAAATGTATTAACTCTAACTGCCTTCATGTTTTTCCAGTCTGGACGTTCTCGACATGTCATCCAGCAGTATAACAGTGATGTATAATATCCACTATGCAGCAGTAATATACATATATAATCCTCTATGAAGCTAATATAAAAATATCCTCAATATAGCCATAATAAGATCCTCTAAAGCACTGTAATATACAATATCCCCTATATTGCAGTAATGTATGATATCCTCTATACAGCAGCAATATATTGTGGTACCGTCTGCTCTGTATGCCAGTGTCTCTCCTGGAGCACCAATATCCAGACCTAGATCAGCAGTCTGAGACAGAAGAGGAGACCCAGTGTCAGCTATAATCAGTGTTCATCATCATCATATGTTAATATCGCTCTCTCTGTACCTCATTCCAGGCCATGGGCTCGGTTCTGAAGAGTGAGCTGGTGAGCTCCACTGACAGACGCTTCTTATAGTCCTGCGGTTTGTCCTCAGACATGCGGAAGAGCACCGCTGCGGCGTATGTGGCTGCACACATGAATAGCAGAAGAGTCAGACAAAACTACTGAGCATTTACATTCAGGAGAGAAAATACACTGTGCACTTAATATCATCTCCTAGATTCAGCATAAACTCTGCTCTATTATATTGTATAAAAAAGGGTGTTTGTTAGAGATATGTTGATGCTCAGGTTCTCAATCTCAATACAAAAATGAAATTAACAACATCAATGTCCCAAACATTAACAAAACATGCACAAATCAATCATAATGGGAAAAAAACACCTTTAACATTTTAAAAGATAAGAGCAGAAGTGTTAATCAATTACTAAAATTATTATTAATATGGAGACAATCTAGGGTCTTATATAAGTTTTGCAAACAAAAAATTAAGTATTTAGCAAAATATAGTGTAAAGTAATGCAAAAAATAAAAAATAAAAAAAATCAAAGGGAAAATTGAATAAAATTAAAAAAAGAATTTTGTGATTAAAAATAAAGAACTGCAAATAAAAATAAAGTAGTGCAAAAAAAGAAAACTGTGCATTTATATTTTTTAAATATTCATATATTTGCTAAATATTTTTTTCCAGTATTGCCTTTACAAAACCTCTAAAGTCAATTGCAATGCTCATTTTGATTTGTTTTTCAGTCAGCCGTGAAAAAAACAATAGGTCAAAAGAAAGTGTAAACTCTCTGGACTCATGCAGCACCGCTGTACTGACAAACTGAACTGATTTCAGAAGCAGCGAGCGACTGCAGGTTGAAGGGAAACAGTGGAGTAACAGCACCAATAGAGCACAAAAACACACAAGGAAAAGTTACAGTACACACTAAAACTGCTAAGTAAATGACTTAAAATAATAAATAAGCTGCTCCATTACAGCATTAGTGACTGGTGTATTTTTCAGCAGAGTATGTGACCAGTTATTTTAAAGGCAGAATATAAAGAACATGTTCAGGACAAAACAGCAGACTCCTCTATATAGATATAAACACTACAGTATCTGCATGTGTGCGAGTAACTCACCCACGCCCTCGTTCCTGGAGTGCAGCAGTTCAGTGAGTGGAGCTGTGGCTCCTTCAGCCTCGATGGCTTCCGCCGCCTCCTTATCCTGCGCCAGCTCACAGAGGACGCCCGCTGCTACACGCTGGATGTTCTCGATGGGGGAATACAGCAGCTACACACACACGCATACACACACACACACACACACACACACACACACACACACACACACACACACACACAATAATGCTCTTAAATATTACAATCATCTGTCAGAACACACATCAAATACACTTATACTATGGAGAGGTCTAATGCTGGATTCTGATTTGCTGCTGGTCACTCTCAGGTGTTTGGTTATTGTCGAATAAAGGCACAGCTGAAGTAGTTCCGGTAGGTTTAGAGAGCATTACAGCTCCATATATCACTTCGCTGAATAATTAGAGTCATTTCACAGCTACAACAGTCAGAAACCACATCAGAACACAACAGGAGGAGGAGATGTGGAGGACACTAGTGCTTATTTGAGTTCCTGAACTTCACTTCCGCTAGATGGTATGCGCTGTTCATTTCATTCTCTTTTTTTGAATCTTAGCTGCCTCATTTACTGGAATCCTCCACGTAGGGCTGGGCAATATGGCAAAAATAAAATAAATCTAGATTTTTTCATAAAGTTTGACCGATTCACGATTCGATTTATTTTTTTTTTACTGTGTAACTATAGTCAACTTAAAACATTAAAACAACATGACTGAAGTAACAATCTCTTTATAAGTAACTTGAAAAAGCATCTGGTTAAGGAGCATGTATTTTAATGGCCATACATACATTAATTGGTCAACAAGGTGTAGCCTATTACATTCCTATAGACAAACTCCTGCTTGACGCTTTAGAAAATATTTGTGTGTAGCTACACCACCCAGTATATATTACAGATCACCGTGAACAACAAAAAACCCCACAGAAACCTGTTACATATCTATCTATATTTAAATGTCTATCTTATATTTACTGAATCCTATAACAGCCTATAGCTGAAATGTTGGAAATTGCTCAATTTATTTTTATAAAACATTTGTCGAAACGTGTTGATATTTTTTTGGAGTAAAAACAATACCGACATTTAAGAATCCATATTTATTTTATTTATTCATTCATTTGACTTGTTTATTGGTGCATATATGGGTTATGATTTAATTCATAGCTACAGTATCTTGGACAGCTACTGTGCCACTCCGTAAAGCTTTCAACCAAAAGTCCAAATTAAAGAAAGGTTTGACTTTCTGCGGTGACAGCCGACATTCACAACACGCCGTAACCGTCCTTCAGGTGGTGCGCAGGTATAAAATACTAAACTAGACGTCTGGGCTTTGAATTAGGTGCAATTATTTCCTCGTTGTTCAAAGAGTCTGCAAGTTCGTGTTCCATGGATATATGTTGTTGTCGATTCAATGCGAGACAGAAAAAAAAGGCTTTCAGCAGTGCATGTAGTCGCTGGTAAAGTTCTCACCCAGATCAGAGCGATCTGTGCTACCGAATACAGCGCAGCATGCAATAAACTCACGCTCAGTCAGGCCAAGTAAAGGTCTCATTGCCTATATGTCAATCAAATTAATTAAGCTCTAGCCACCAATAAAACTTTTAGCCTATTTTATTATTTTGTGTAATGTATATAGTGTCATCAGGGCCAGAGCAAGCTGAACTGGTGCTCTAGGCGAACGCCCTCAACACGAAAGTGAAATAGAAACTTACCGGTTTGCGGATGAAAGAGGACCGGGAGGGGGTGGGTGGCGCGGATGAGAATGAGAACCGGGGGTGGGGGTTGGTTCACTATTCTGCCTAGGTCGCCTCTATGGACGCGTAGGCTGAGTGTTAAGCTAGATTTTTACTTTCGCCTGGCGCCGCATCACGCGCCTCCGCTGACTGCGCGCACACCTTGCGACAATGGGCTACAGCGCTTGCGCTGAGCCAGCTGTTGTAGCTCATCAACAGAGCCGCAACATCAACACACAGAATCTATCAGCACAATTCAGCACGGTTGTCTAACAGTTTAGAACGGTTTGGCACGATAGTGGAAAAGCTGCTTTAATATTTTTTTTTTTTTTTTTTTTTTTTTTAAATCGCGATACCTCGATTTTATAAAACATTTAATCCGTCTTAAAACGTAAATTCGATTAATCGGAAAAAAAAAAAAAAAAAAAAAAAGCCCAGCCCTACCTCCACGATCTGAATCATGTTTTTGACCCTTGTCTTCACCTAGATCAAGCTGCTTTGACAAGCTACAGAAAATAAAGACTAATATACATGACCGCTGCAGTCCACACAACACCTTCAATCTGTCCTGCTTTTGAACACAGTAATCTACACCTTCAGCAGAGCTGCTGTAAACACCAGTAACGCTGAGCAGAAGTAAAGGTGTGCAGCAGACCTGTACGAACAGAGGGATGGTGTTGAGTCCTCTGATGACGATGCGGTTGTGAACGTCTCTGGCCAGGATATGAAGAGCACCAGTGCAGCCCTCTACGATCTCCTCCATGCGCACGCCCTCCTGCACACCACAGAAGAAGAGCAGGTGAGAAAACACTTCCTGCAGAAAACACCTTCCAGCTTGAGCGGTCGAGCGTCACGCACCACAAACTGCTGCTGTGTGCCGCCCATGGAGGTTCGCCTCTGTGTGTCCTGATGCGCCCGCACCAGCAGCTGCACCAGGCGAGGGATGGCGCCCTGCTCGCGGAGCGGCGCGTGATTGGCCGGACACAGAGCCAGGTTCCGGATCAGACCCACGGTGGCCTGCGGAGAGGAAGAGTTCAGTTTCCTTTATTTTTGTCATGCAAAACATCACAAAACATTGTAATGCAGAAAGCAGCTGTTGCATCAGACCCAAACAGAACATTGCATTAGTATATGCTGTCATTCATTTACATTTATGCATTTGTTTATTGCCACATCAGCAACTAATAAAACGCTTCCTAACTGTCTAGGACATTATATACAAATATAACAAATGTAACTAAAGTCACAAAAAAGGTAATAAAAGTATGCATTTAAAGAAAATATGATTTTTTATTCAATATTTGATGACTTTAAAGACATCCATCAATGTGATTATAAATATCTAGGGGAATACCATTTAAACCAACATTGTAATGAAGTGTTTTATGGTGAGCAGCTTGACAGTAATCACATGTTGGGGGTGCATCAATATTCAACAAACACAAACGAGTCAACCTGGAGTGACTAATCCAGCACATTTATGCATTCAGCAGAGGCTTTTATCCAAAGTATATAATATAATAACAACAGTAATTTAACAGGTGACTGCATTTGTTTGATTAAGAAATGAAAATAAATTAAAATGGCAGTAAACAAACAAAGCAAGACATGTGAAACAATAGCCGTTTCCATCAACCTATTTTTATGCGCATTTTGGGATTGCATAAAAAAAAATAATAAATGCTTGACTGAAATGCAAAGATGCGCATACATTTTGAAAATGTGCATTAAAAAAATTATGCGCATAACTGAGTAGGATAACCTGTATTCAATAAGAAAAAGGGTGCATAAACTACAATGCCACTTCACTGAATTCCAGTATGTGCAAAAAAAAGCAGCATGCACTGCATCTGCATTGTCTTCTAAGGAGCAAGTAATTTATTAAATATGGCAAAGACTCACAGCTTCACCTAAAGCAAGAAAGTTCTGTCTTTGTGATATTTGCTCCAGTTTATCAGGAAGTGCTGATTGTTCACACGCAGTGAACATGTGGTGGCGTTTGGAGGTGTCAGACGCAGAGCACAGACGCTCTTGATTCTGAAGGTAATTAATAATATAACACTAATACTTAAACGGTAAGGCATTTTAGAATGACCAAAACAACATTTCAGATGTTTTACAACGTGCTCAGCCTGCTGGTTTGTCCATTTACACACATTTAACACATGATCTCTCATAACAAAATCACATGACCTTTTTTAATGCGCACACTGGAATTGCGCGGTAAAAGTGTTTGAAATCGTAGTTTATGTGCATCTTTTCTTATTGAATAAAAAGTTTTCTACTCAGGTATGCGCATATGTTTTTTTAATGCGCATTTTCAAAACTTATGCGCATCATGGCGTTTCCATCAACCAAAATCCATCATCCAAAATGCGCATAAAAATAGGTGGGTGGAAACATAGCTACTGAAGGGAAATGTCTGATGAAGGTCATGGGAGCAAAAAGTCATATGATAAAATATACATACATTAAGTATTGATGGTGTGGGGGATTGTTTGTTTCCCTTTAGATAAATGAGAATAGGGCTGGGCAATATGGCGAAAACGCAATTTGCTAACTATTTTCCATATTGAACGATAACGGTATACATTTCAATACAAGATGTTAATGCCTCCAGATTTAAAGGAGTACCCCAACAATGACTGAATTAGGGTTGGGTCGATTGGACAATGGCATCATCTATCGCCGATAGAAATCACGATCCTCCGCCACGTCCCAGCAGCAACCCGCTCACCAAAAACACACACTACAGCCCCAGTTACACGAATACATCTTAGTTTTAAAATGGCATTTCAAAACTAAAACAATCCACGTCCACAAAGGCGCTGCACCAAGCATTTCTGAAAAGCCCTCCTTACACACTATACCGCTGAAAACGCACATCACGTGACCACACAAACACAATTTGTGTGTAACTCATCTATTTATTTATGATTTGGTTATGGGTAAAAGGAAGACCATGCGGGTCAGGTAGTTGAAACGGTAGGCTACAAATAAATAAATCGTTATGAATTAATTATTCATAAATAATTAATTCACCGCCGCCTATGATGAAGATGCCATCATCCATCGAGATGTTTCACATTAGACATCGTACAATGCCAAAATGGTCGATGTCGCCCAACCCTAGACTGAATCCCAAAAAATTAGAGGGTCTGTTAAATGGTGGCCGAAAATTTGACACATCTTGAATATCAACACACATTTTTAGATTCTCATTGTTGCACATTTCTGCCGTGTGATTTGCTTTTAGATCAATATCGAGTAAAAAGAGTCCAGAGCTTATTATTGTTACTGACAAATTCTATCACGATTCATTATAATATTGTTTATCAGCCCAGCCCTGAATAAGAATATAAAAGATGACAACCAAAAACCCCTGATATCCCAATAAAAATATGAACATTTCCTGACCTCAAATAACTGAAAAAGACCTTTAAAAAAAAAAAAATAAACATTTGGCAATATTCCTGAACGCCCACATTACCATGACAGGTTTACCTTAATAAGCGGCCAGTGTGAGGGCGGGTGGAGCAGCTTGACCACCACCGGCAGGCCGTAGTGGAGCCGCACTGCATTCTGGGCCATCTCTGCGTCCTGGTGTCTGGAGGTGAGGTGTCGCAGTGCACACACCGCCGGCTCCGTGATGTCCTCTCGGTCTCCCGCTCTGAGCACCGTCCGCACCAGCGCCTCGATGCCGCCCACCTGACACACCATCATCTTGTTCTTGTAGTTGTTGCAGGTGAGGTTGGAGAGGATGCCGGCGGCGCAGGTCACCACGTTAATGTCATCAGACGCCAGCAGCAGCACCAGCGTGCCCAGCAGACCCTCCATCCCCTCCTGCACGAGGAAACCATTTATTAAAGCGACTCAAATAACTCCGACACAATTCCAGGAATTTAAGGCTGAACACTTTCTATGGGAATAAACGGATAATGGGGTAAAACTGAAGCTTCTGTTTTTAAATGTATTAGTTTGTGTAAGTCAGCTTATGAACAATGTTTATAGCCATGTTTGTGTATATAGCTTCTATAAATTAACTTGCGCTTCAGTCATTCAAATGTTTTCCTCTAAAGTTCCCAACTTGGAATATTTACAGATTTCCTGAGACAAAATGGTCATGGAATTTCTTCAGGAATTTACTGGAAATTCTGCCTCTTTGCTAGACTGAGCGCTGCATGTACCTGCTTTGTGGCAGCATCTGACAGGTTTCTGAGGGTCCAGAGGCAGTTCTGAACCAGACGCTGACTGGGGTCCGTCAGATGAAGGCCAAGAGCCTGCATACCACCTGAAGCCAGAGGAGAAGTGTGATTGAGAAAGAATAAAACTACACAGTTTAGATTGTGTACAGAGGGTACATGCAGGGAATCAGAGTTCAATTCAGTACCTCTTAGAACCTTAAAGACTCTTTCCATTACACCAGTATTATTGGAGACAATAACTATACACTGATTGTAAATATGCCATAATACAAGAGAAAACCAAGAACAAGACAATTATTTATCTGGCTAACTCTCTGATATGAAGGTTTATAAAAATAAATAAATAAATAAATAAATGCAAAACAATAATTAGACTAGTTAAATAAAATAAAAATGAACAGTCCTCCACCTAAACGCAAGCATCAGCCATATTCTGAACGCATTAGGAGTTATCAGACAGCACAGATATAGATGATATATGCTGATGTACGCACCAGCCTCCACGATGGCAGGTTTGTTGCTGGAGCAGACGGACAGCACCTTCAGCACACGGCTGGTGGTCCATAGCAGCTTCTCATAGGTGTATGTTCTCATGATGTTGACCAGAGCCTGAGGTCCTCCACTGGCCAGGATGATCAGCTGAGGAGAACAGAAAACACTCAACACACAGTATCACACCTTATCCAAGGTCTCCACTTGAATACAAATGTCTAATTCACTGACTAAAGCTGACCCTCCATGAGCTATAATGCACAAACACCGGCAGCTGATGAGGGATGGACAGACTTAAAATGACAAACAAATCCCCTGATATTACATGAGCTGGACAAAAACATAAACTTCCCTGACTTTTGTCGGGAACAAAAATTAATAAAACTAAAAAACTATTATTTTTATTTTTTATTTAATGAAGTATTTATTTTTATATGCACCTCAACACAGATGAAATGCACACCCACCTTGCTCTCCTGGTTGCCGTAGGCCAGGATCTGCAGGCAGTCGGTGGTGATGGCGAGGAACTTGACGTTGGTTTTGTTGAGCAGCGCCACCATCTTCTGCAGGCCTCCAGCCAGACGCACAGCCATCTTGGCCCCTTCCTGATGCAGCAGGAGGTTGTGGAGGGTGGTGATGGCGTAAAACAGCACACTGTCCACAGGAGACCTGAAACACCAGCACACGTTAACTGGAGAACACAGCGTCTGATGAGCTTCACTCATTGGCAGCTTCCTCTAGACTCCCTGCATTGGTGTTTGTTTAGGTTCTAGGTTCAGCTCTGAGTGACTCTAGGCTCAAACTGACCCAGTGGTGAATGCTTTAATAACCCAAGCATGCAACACACAACAGCTTGGCACAAAATAAGCACCTTATTGCACCTTTCAGCAATACAAATCTGCAAGTACTATTGCCTCGATAACTCTGATGAATTGATCAGCCTGACAGTCCAGCATCTCTGTTCTCACCCGAGCATCTTGACGAGGGCTGGGATCCCTCCGCTCTTGAAGATGGCCAGCAGCCCCTCTCTGTGGTGGGACAGGTTGTGCAGTGTGCCGGCGGTGCAGCGGGCCGTCTCCACATCATTGGTGTTCTGCATGGTCCTCACGATGGCCGAAACCATCTGTGGAGAGCGCATGATGGCGTGGCGGGACGCCTCCTTCTTGGAGAGCTGGTGCACCATCACTGCGGCTTTATTCACCACCACCTGGTGGAGGAGCAAGAGAGATGGAGCAGGTCTGAAACTGCACTGATGAGACGCTTCAACCAGAGGAAACTGCAGCTCAACAGTTCTTTATTTGTTTAATGCCTTGTCAGCTATGCAGGGATTCTGCAGGTTTCACAAAGTCAAATTTAAGACCTTTTAAAGACCATCAATAATTAAATTTCAGACCAATACAGGGCAAAACGAGAAGGGTTTTTTCCCTAATGGCCAATGGAAAACATTTGTACATGTCCCCATTTAAAAATAAATAATAATAATAATAAATTCAAATTAAGTAATTTCTTAGCCATATTTTAAATAAGATGCCAAAACAAGCAAACTCTAGTCATACGTATAATTTTTTCAGCATAACGTCTTAAAAATAAGACAAGTTTTAAACACTATAATAAACAAATGTATGCACAGCAGTGTGTGCAGGTCAGAGTCCTCAACAGGACAGCTGTAAATACATGGAAAACTCAAGAAAATGTTATTGTAAAGATGCAAGGAAGAGAATTAAACCACACTAGTAAATAGAGTTAATAAACAAGTTTTATTCAGGTGGATGGGTGTTGGCCTGATTGGGTAACTTCACATGGACAAAGGAAAACTAAGACCTGTTTAAATGAAGACCTACAACACATTAATGAATTTAAGACTTTGGCTGAAGTCTAATGTAGTTTTTGAAATGTAAGACATTACCACCCTGCTATGGCCAATCGCATTGCAAGAAAAAGTATTCAAATGACAAACAGCAGCATCCAAAATGCAATCTTCTGCTGATTCTGACAGCAAATTTGAGCTCAGTGCATGGCTAAATATAACCTTAAATAAAAAGGATGCTTCACAAAGACTTTCCATTTTTATCTCCAGCTGTAAATAAACTGTTCATAGAGCACAGAATGCACTGTCTGTCAAAGAACATCATCTGACGGCTTAAAGGCACAGTTTACCCAAAAATGCATTACCATTTACTCTACCTCAAGACGCTCCAAATGAGTTTCTTCTGTCGTTCACAGAATATGATATTTTGAAATAAATTATAAATAAATAAATGCTGCAAACCTGTAACCATTGACATTCATAGTAGGAAAAACAACACTATAGAAGTCAATGGTTACAGGTTATCATCTTCAGTGTTCAACAGAAGAAAAACTCAGATATGGAACCAGTGAATGGAGAGAGAGACAGCACTGTAAATTTAAGAGTGAACTCTCCCTGTGAGAGCGCCTGAGCAGTGTAGTGTGCAGTAATGCTGCGTTTTCTGACCTGGTCCTCGTCGTTCAGCAGTTTGGTGAGCTCTGGAATGGCTCTTGTGGCGAGCTCTGCGTCGTCCTGGTAGTTGATGAGGTTGACCACCGCGTGCTTCAGCATCTGCGACGGCTCCGCCAAACGCTGCACATTTGTGGGATGAGCAGAGTCAAACTGGGTGGAGGCCATCGGGACGCCCTCGTCCAGAGTCTCTGGGAACATGGCGGCTCGAACCCGCTGCGCCCGCGTCATGGCATACTGCCCGTCCAGATCTACAAGAGGAAGTGTGTGATTATCAAGACAGCAAGGAGAAATAAAACAGAAAGGGCTACCATGTCAATCAGCACCACCGTTCACTAGTCAGTGCACTGATCAGGTCGCAAAGCATTTTAAGTGCCGTCTCAATCGTTAAATTCTTAGTGCACTGAAATGTTCGCACCATGAAAGCTCACCATGCGCCCTTGACAGAAGTTTGAAAGCACGAAATATGAATCACGTGACCTATTTCAACATATGTAATGACAAACAAGAGACACTTACCTAAAAATAATCCGTTCTCTAATGAACACAGATAGGTTAGGAAACTTCTAGCAAACATTTATAATAGTTTAAAGGTTGAAATGTTGCTGGTAATTAAACATTAGTTCGCTATACTGTACTTCAAAATAATGGTAAAATATATACGAACACGATTGGTTCTGCAGTGGTTTATAAATGTATACTTCAAGTATTATAATCGGTGTGCTGTAGCGAAGGTATTGGCGTACCTGCCACCTGCTCAGGTGTGAAGGGCTGGCTGAAGCCCTGCTCCCACTCGTACAGCACCTGGTTGTCCAGATCCTCTTCCTCTGGGTTTCCTTTGCCTGAGAGCGAGGGCGCAGTGGTGGTGGCGCCTGAGTGAATCCCTGAATCCAGGTAGGACTGCTGCTGCCAGTGGCTCACAGCAGCCTTACGGTCCTGCTCCATGGCCATGTCCAGCTCCATCAGGTCAGCTGCAGCACACACACACACACACACACACACACACACACACACACACACACAACATTAAAAGATCCCGTCAAGTGCTCTGAAAAGTGCATTATTCAATGTTTCACACAATCTCAACTGAAACATGCAGAGGGCAGGACATATAGTAGCTCCGCCCCTTTTTGAAAAACCACCAATAGGGTTTAGTTTCTCACAGCTCTGCCAGTGACTGGTTGAGCACAAACGCGTCGAATTAAAGGCAAATGAGATGACATAAATCATTGATTTAAGCGTGAGAGACGAACCACAAACTCGTTTACATCTTCTAAATGAGAACGGTGACTGTTGTGGAGAGACTAGATTATAGATATCCTTAAAACTAATATACTGATACTAACATAAATACATTTATATTTAACTTTATGGGACCTTTAAATGCCTTTAAAGTTTGCCATATCAGCTTCTCAGCCTATGTCATGGCAAAAACTACTTATAGACATTTTATAAATATCACTTTAATATGATAACAATAAAAGGCATCAACACCAATAAATACATAAAAACAGACGTTTAAGATTAACTACAGATAAAAATTCTACCATTTCTAAAGGACTCCAACTTAAAGATATTTCCTTTAAAGTCTCTCCAGATAAAAGTCATCAGGTTTAACAGCTCGTTTGCTCACATAATTTTGAAAATCCAAAATAAAAAGGCTGTAAAATTAACCAAGTACTAAAATTAAATGAGAAATTCTAAAATTTACCAAACAGATTAGTTATAATTGTAATTTTCCAAGTTCACATTGATCTATTTTTCCCCTTCAAATGTTCTCAATGTCCACATGAAATCTAAATCTAGAATGTTTATATTGCTAGCTCATATTGTTAAAGGTAATTATTCACCTCAAGGTAATCCACCATTAAAAAAAAAAAAAAAAGTGTTTCTGGTAATCTTCAGGCCTATTGTGGACTTTATTTCATGCATATGAACAAGCTATAATCCATGCACATTTTCTGATTCAAACATTCACAAATTTGTAGAGTTATTCACTGTATAGTTTTATCACCAAAACCATTTAAAACATCACACTTTTACAACTGACCTCAATTAAACTCAATCCACATGACTGCTGTTTGAAACAGCTACCGTGAGGTTTGGGCATGTTTCACACCTATAGGGGGACTAACTATTAGGGCTGTGTGGTTTGGGGAAAATATCTAATTGTAATTTTTTTTAACAGATATTGCGATTTCGATTTGATTTGCGATTTAATTTTGCAGTCAAGTTTCAGCTCAATATTCTGTATTGTAGCTTCTTACTGCTAAAACACAGTGAGTGTTAGTTAAAGGAACTGAAAAGATATTAACTAACTGCAACATTTACTCAAATTAGTTTATAAATATTCAGAAATGAAACACTAACTTTTCTCTAGAGTAAACAGTAGTGGGTTATGGCGTTAGTTATCTCCTGGTGCCTTCGTGATGTTTTTCATATGGTGTAACAGCAGCAAACAACTCTGAAACTGTACTTTGCTGTTGCTTGAGTGTCACTGGCGATACGTTCAGTTGACTTTTTAGCAAGACGCTCCTCATATAGCCGCCTGTGGTGCTTTTTTAGGTGCTGGTTGTTGTAATTCCTCATACTGCGGCAACAATTCTGTGACAGCTCTAACAAATGACCTGTTTTTCTTCGGTGTCTGTGACTTTAAAAGCTAAATATTCCCATTAGCAACATGCTGTTTTTCTTTGATATTAATTAGTCTGTTAATGCTTCTGAAGCAGCAGACGCCATCATCCCACTCGTCCGCGCTGTGTTTGTTTTAATGTGGGCTTTTCGCATCATTCGGTTGTGCAATTCTGATTGGGCAGAATGAGAGTGTGCTCACTCAATTGGCTATTAAGACTATTACTCACAGACGGCAGTCACGCATTTGCTCTGGGTGGGGAAAATTATAATATATATAATTCATAATTGCAGCCACTTGTGATTAGCTAATCGCAATGCTTCAAATCACGAAGTTCGATGAAATCGCACAGCCCTACTAACTATATTAAGCACAAAACATATGTAGCTTTAACATGTTGGTTATCTGAGAGTTAAGTGAAAACATTCAGCTAATAAACCTGCTCTTGTGTCAGCTATTTATGTCTACGCCATTAAACAAACACTGATAAACAGTCAGGTAAACCTGGTCAAACACTCACCCTGGCTAGCCATCGTAGCGTCAATCCTTTAGCCTGAGCGACTTCCAAACCTGCAGAGGAAAATGAAAACACTACATGACGACAAGCATAAAGTCCAGTTCCCAAACTAGCCGAAACACAGTCTGTTTCCGTCAGACAGCAGCTGCTTTTACAAGCAAGAAACCGGCTTTAATCTCAGCGCAGACCCTGGAGCTAGTGTTCACTGTGGAAACTCCCCTCATTAGGCTGTAGGGAGTCACGCGAGAGTCGACAGCAGCAGACACACACACACACACACACACACACACACACACACACACACACACACACACACACACACACACACTGAGTCATTTGGCATTGCCAGTAAAAACATGCTGAAGGGGTTAGTCAGCTTCATTCATCCAGAGCACATCAGGAGCCGGAGATTTACTCCATTATAAACAGCCTGAAGTCACGAAACCAACATCTTAAGGTGCTTATAATGAGCTTAATGAAGTTACTCGATCCCCCTATTGAGGACACTAATCTGACTATAGCTCGCAGGGCTATTATTCTGAGAACAAAACATGAATACATTAGCCTTCCACTAACAACAGAAAAAAAAGTAAATATAATAAAGGAAAAAAATATTTTATAAAAAAAGAAATTGAAAAGAATTTATATATATAGTTTTTTTTCTTGTTTTTTAATAAAGGCAATGGTGTGTGTGACTCAGGATAAAACTTCCCTCCATTGAGATAGTGAGAGGGCGGGGGGTTTAGATCACCACAAACACACACCGTAATCAGAAGACTGAAAAACAACCAACAAATGCCAATATTTAGGTCACACGCAGGAAATGATTATGATTATGAGAGAGGATAAATGCCAAATACTAGACGATTCACAGTGTAGCATGAATTGTTGAAGAACAGCAGACACTTTCATTAGTGGCATTTACACAAGACGCTCTAAAGAGGCTGTATAGAGCAAAACAACTGAACAGAACCCAGAACTCTAGATTTAAAATCATTATCTTTGACTTAACAAACCGTCCCAATATAAAACTTGCATTTTTACAAAAAGTTAAGCTTAAAAACACATTAATGACTTAAATTTGGCAATTAAAACTGCTAGTTAATCTGGGGTCAGTAAGGTTTCTTTAAAAGCTTGAAGAGAACAGTTTTAAAAGCATTAAAGCCTGCATTTATTGATCAAATGAAAAAAAAAGAATGTTTATTTACAATCACAATTCATGGAATGTTTATTTACTTAGAGTAAATATATATATTTGCGGTTTTAGATTTCAGTAATATTGTGAACTAATTAACACTGAACTGTAATCATAAACCTTTACATCTTTTAGTAGACCTTATATCACATATGCTTTAATAAACAAGTTTTTTCTAATTGCACTTGCACCGTAAAACTTAAATGAAAAAAGTTTAATGCTTAGTTGCTATACTTCCAACATCATTACCCATAAATCTGCAGATTTTGACCAGATTCAGCACAGAAATGGTCAAAAGTGCTGTGCAGATTGTGTCTGGGGCTGGTAATGCCCTGCGTAAAGCCAGACTCCAGCCTGCAGTTCTCCACAGTGGAGCGGGTCAGGGGTGGAGGACACTTTCAGAAGCGTGAAGAGATCCCACAACCTAATGAAAGCTGCCGAGCACTCTCAATGTGAAGTAAACCTCCTCACACTGGCCTCAGAACAGTGCAGTGGACTTCTATTTTCAAGAGGAAACTGCTCCTGTCTTCCTTCCTGAGGGGCGTTGAGCTCGCCAAGCAGCAATTAAATCAATGAAACGAGTCTAAGATCCCTCAGAGAAACCAATCAAAGACGTGCAAATCAACATCAAGCATAAATCAGGGCGAGATTAAACTCTTCTGCACTAACGGGTTTAATTAATAGCTGCCTTATGACCACAGGGACTTTCTCTGAAGCACATCTAGGAAGCGACGGCTCTCAGAAATGGAAACGCTGACGGAAACTGACTTCCTGTTGCAGTGGAGAACATCAGCACTCACTTCCTGCAGACTTCAGAAGAGCCGACACACGTCACGTTATCAGAGGTGAACGAAAAGCACACACAGCAGGAAAACAACAGGCTGATTTCCACATAAACCACACATTCAGCAAGATCAGCAATCAATGTGGCTGATCAAACCACACACACACGCGCGCGCGCGCACACACACACACACACACACACACACACACACACACACACACACACACACACACACACACACACACACACACACACACACACACACACAGAGAGAGAGAGAAAGGAAGAGCGTCTATTTGGAACAGAACCGCATGTTTACTATCAGCTTGTGCATAGAAAGCAGCATTATGTGCATTATCAGAAAGTGCAGCAGTAAGTGTGTTTGTACTTCGAATACCATCTTATGACCATTAAAGAAAAGTGTGTAAGATGTTAAAGTTTTCATTTTTAACAATCAAATATTAAATAAAACAGAAAATAGCAATAATGTTAATGAAACTAGTCCTGTGCAAACACAAAACCCAAACAAAAACTATTAAACACTAACATAAAAAAAAACCTGTAAATCAATGCTTTAACAAAATAACAGGATTTTTCCTGCCTCAAAATAAGGTGGAGGTGGTATCCCAAACATGAACTTTTGCTACTTGAAACACAATTTGCATTATTCTTGTAATCTTATCAAGCAAAACTTTAAAGGGCCGACAGTCAATGTAATTAAATACACGAGCAGCGCTTGAGCATTATTGTGTCTGTAGCTCTGTCTGTCTTCCTGATTTCTGCCAAAGGATTCCTGCAGGTGGCGGCCTCTTATTCTCCATACAGTAAAAAAACCCTGTATATAATGTTGTAAGGACACTGGCCAAGACGGCAGCTCTACTGATCTGCAAGATGCACTTAAAGAAGTTACAGGTCTCAAATTAGAAGGTACCAAACACACAGAGCTGGAAGCATAACTCAATTCAGGAAAATAAACTGCTCAAGGCTGCACGAGACTGAAAAAATATCCAATATTGTTAGCGTTGCATTAATATTTCTTACAAAGTGCTATTGTTACAGTGCTTCCCACATGTTTGAAATAGATTTGCGGTGGCAGCTGGATTGTAAAATACCATTTACCCACATCACATAAATAGTTAACTATACGAGACAAAACTAGTTCATTTCTAATAATAATTGTATTTATTATGACACTGTTTCTTTTCAATGGGTTAAAAGTAAAAAAAAAAAAAAAGGCCATTAAAAAAGACTGAGGTGTGTTAAAGTGCATTGTTGACGCGTTTAGGCATGGCCCAGTATAAGATTCTGACGGTATGATGACCTTGGATAAAAGTATCACGGTATTGTGCTCACTGCTTTAAAATACCTTCCATTTAAATGTCTGGATAAAAAACAAAAACTTTTTTCCCCTTTGAAAAGAAAATATTCTATTTTGTTTTTAAGATTTATGATTTTTTTGGAGCAGTAAACACGTCAGGCTATATAATTCAAATGAATCATCGTCTTCTGCGGTCTTCATCAGTATCAAAAACACAGATTTCTTTACACTTTTAAACAGCATCTTTAGATATTTTTAGCTGGAGATACTGTTGTCCTAAAAAAAAAAAAAAAAAAAAAAAAAGTAAATAAATTCTTACACGTACCCTAGGAGCGGTATTACAGAAAATTTAGGCGGTTTTAAAACCTTGACTTTTCCAAACAGCGGTATACCTTGAAAACGGTTATCGTCCCATGCCTAGACGAGTTGCTATCTTGAGGAACTGAAATAGACCACGCCGTTGACCAACTAAAAGCTACAGAATGGAAGATGAGACTCTGATTGGTTTCATCTCAAAACACACCCAGAACTCATAAAGAGAATAAGCACAGCCCTGTAAAGCTGTGGTCACACTGGACTTTTCTCCCTATAGACTTCCATTCATACACACACGAATGCGTCAGACCAGAAACACAAGCTCCTGAGACAAGTTTTACAGTTCACTGCGTTGGAAAGTTCAAGCTTGGTGAACTCTCACCTGCGAAATCGCATCACTTGACTGCGTGAGACCAACCGAGGATCAAAACATGACCTGTCTGGACAGACTATTTAAATTTGGACCAATCGCTTGCTTTTTAAATGTCTAATCTTCTTGTTTAATCCCGCCCCTTATTGCAGCGCCGTACGACAGAATTTCACATGCTCAAACTGTAGTGTGACTGCAGCATTAGACCATGTGCCAGGGCGCATTTTCCATCCCTAAAAGAGCAAAAGTGGATTTGGACACGCCCTTAATGCCTTTGCGCCCTGAGCTTTAGACTTTGCACCAGGATTGTTAAAATAGAGCCCTGAGTCTTTAAACACTATAAATGAACAAAAACCTCAGCACATATACAGACTCTGATTGGCGGTCTTCACTTTCCTCAACTCCGCCTTTTATTTCCAGCTCTGGCCGTCTCCAGCCAATAGCAGAACAGCAAATACTCGGGAGGCGTGACTAAAGATAGTAAGGCCCCATCAGATTGGTCTAAGTTAAATAAACCTTTAATGTATAAAACAAATATAATTGATCAGACGCCTGCCACACATATATTGCACATATTACTTTAATTATAGTTCTGCGATATATAGCACAGCTCTAACCTCCACAGCTAAAGCGAGAACAACAGCAGCACAGAACACTGCTCCAGCCGCACGCACTGCTCTACTCTTCAGCCAATCTGCAACTGGGTTAAGTGCTGTTTCTCAGCTGGAGGAGCACACAGAAACACACACACACGCGTGATGGAGGAACTGCAGAATCCCAGCGTCAGACACTGCTCTAAAGCAGCGCTACTGCGGCTGAATATTTCAACAGCAGCTCCAGAATATAACATCAAGAGCTGCTTTCACATGCAGGTATTTACAGGAAGACTCGCTTATGATAACATCCTGGAGCCAGAACTGGACATTCCTCTCCTGTGTGTGTGTGTGTACTTCAAATACAGGCCTGCACTGAAAGACTCGCTAGCGGGAAACAGTGCTGTGAAGCTGTGCCAATGTTAATAAATTAGGCATTTTAAGGGTGCATATGAAGGGAGAGGGCCTGATCTGAGAGCAAACAGAGGCAGCTGTGGTAGTTTATACGTGTGTGTGTGTGTGTGTGTGTGTGTGTGTGTGTGTGTAGTCCTCCACAGTGGTGAGACTGACCTGGAATTAATTTAGCAGACAATAAACACTGAAGGCAGTCGGACACAAACTCGCAGGGTTTTCCTTGCGGCACCAGTCAGCGTTCCCCACAGCCAGATGAACAGAACCATCTCTGTGCGATTACTGGACGGATTTGGAAACTAAACCTTCAAAGTAAAGGAAGGCCGGCTGATTAGCCCTCATAATGGGCTCGTTTAGGCTTTATTGACTGTATTCTGTTAAGATCAGCTGATGCTGGACTGCAGCGCTTTAGTGGTCGCCAGATCATATATTTTAATTTAATGCTATGTTAGCCACAACGGTTATTTCCATGGTAAAGCAGCGATTGTTTAAACGTTCAAGAGTAAGACAAGATGACTGACTAAATTAATGCTTAAGCCTTTATAGCTGATTAAATTGGGGCTGCATGATACTGGATACAGGATGCGATGTTGTTGCGTATTGCAATAACGACATTTCTCTTGAAAAATGCTACTTTTATTTGCGTTTTTTAAAATCATTTAATAATAAAAAAAAGTCACTTTTACTTTTCAGAATTCAATTTACACAAAAAAAGGTCAAAGGTCAAACATTTAATCTTTAAAAGACTATGAATGAGTGAATACCTCAGCAGGTTGGCTGTTGTCTAGACTCCGCCCATTAGTGTTCATTTTCAGCTCCGAGTTCAAGTTTGAGCCACTCAAGCCAATAGCAGAACAGCAACTACTGTGGGGGGTGGGGCTAAAGATAGTAAGGTGCCATCTGATTGGGCAAATTTAGATAAACAACCAATGTATAAAATAAACGATGCATATATTGAAAATACAATTATCGCCGTATTGATAATTTTGCGATATATTGTGTAGCTCTAATCTTAATTAATTTACATTTTCGACGACGTAAAAGGAACCTGACGAAGCCAAAGTCGCATCCGCCTTTCACCGGAAGTTTATCAGTGGCTGAAAAACACTTGCCGGCGCACTGCATCACCTTATTATCATAGCTGGCCGTTTCACATCATCTCCGCGTGTTTTGAAGAGAAACCGCTGTTGTTTTGTTTTTAAACACACACACACACACATATATATATGGAGGGTTTTTCCCGCACACACGCGAAACACAGACTCGTAATCGTGGAAAAGTTTCGACTGTTCAGTTTCCGCCGGCTGCAGTGTGAGAAGCAGCTGTCCTGGAGCTCCGACACCCGAGCCCTCCTCAAACACGCAGGAATTTATCTTTGTCTCGATGAGAGCAGCCCAAAGAAGAGTTCAGAAAGCGGACCAGAGTGAAGCCCGCGGAGCGCGTGCACGAGCTGGACATAACGCGCGCCGCCGACAGTCTGCATTCAGAAGCAGAACTTCAGAACAAAACACACAATTTCTGAATTTCACACCACATTTCTACAAGCTGAGCGCAAATAAATAAAACTGTGCGGCAGGACAAACTCTATTATTATTATTATAGATATAAAAGTATATAAGAATACAGTCTATAGGCTAGAACTAACTCACTAACAGCTGACACACTTTTACCAGACTAACGTTAGTTTCACCAAACCCAAACTCCACAGATCAGCCCAGAATTCACTATAATATGAAGTAATTAATCCTTGAGGTGTTTTATGACACATAAAACTGCTGAAGGAGAGAAACTGCTGCTAAATCAGGACCAGACTCCAACAAACGGAGGGAAATCTCAATGAAAGCGCCACTGTGAGATCATTAGTGTGTTCATTAATGCTCCAGATCAGTGATTAGTTTAATCATCATCATCATCATCATCATCATTGATCTCCTGCTCCTGCTCGTGTTTATTATTGCTCTTCAGGTTGTGACTTCATCAGCCGGAGCCGCAGCACTGACTGAATGAAGGCTACCTCGCTAACATTAGCCACTGTCAGCCACCGTAAATAAACACCGTAAAGTCTCCTTGTGTCCCGCACAAACCTACAGTCAGACACCGGTGATGACCGAAAAGCGTCACGGTAAAGCGAGCGGTGAACCCTGAGGAGCCTCCGGTGCTTGATCCGCCCGCATTCAACGCTAATTCTTACCTGAACCGGAGAGCTCCGTGCAGCGGCCGCGGAGCCTGACCTTCGCGTCGGTGTTCTGTTAGCAGTGAATCCACCGGTGTTTCTCGTTATTCTCCCCGGTCGCGGTGCGTCAGTTCTATGCGCTCTCGCTTCTCCACTTCTTAAAATGGCGGCGCTCGGACCCAGCTCTTATACGAGGAATGCAGCTCGCGTGTCCTTCCGCCACCGGAAAATTAGAGCGCGGCGGCGGCTCAGTCTCCGGTGATTGACGCTGAGCGACAGCATTACACGCACACTTTAATAATCAATAAATGCTCGACAGCACCGAAAGCCCGGGTCAGGATTGTGATGAAAATCTGCAGAGACACCGGGAGTGTGGAATGCGCGGAGGCATACAGCGGCTCCAGGAAGGGCGAGGTGCGGTCATTAGGCTGGAATGTGGATCTCCTTCTGAACGGATACAAAGGTGAGATTATTGAGGAGACACATCTCATCTCATCGCTCTCCTGCGCCTGTAGATGTGCTGCTATTTACTTATGTTGCTATTATTGCTTATTTTTATACTTTATTCCTTCTCTTTTTTGTTTTTATATCTCTGTACAGCACTTTGGGCAACTTAAAGGTGATCTGAAATAAGTGAAGTTGAAAGCTGATTCACCATCCTAATATCCTTCATAGTTTGTTAAATCATGAGGAGCACTGAGCTGGTTATTGCTCATACATGCTCTGATAATAACTCTATTTCTGTCAATATTAATAGAATATTAATAGAAAACATGAGTTCTGGGGCTGTTTGCATGAAGAGATTTGTCTTAAAGTAAAGTTAGTCATCTTTTTCTTGCTTCAAGAGTGGTCATAACTCTAAAACCAGTTTTAAAATCTAACTTTAAAATCAGTTTTTAAAAAGATCAATCACAGTCATTTGATTTAGAAAAGCGAGACTGATTACCTGCTGGTCAAACAGTAGTGGCTGTGCTGGACATGTAAATAATAATCATTTTACTTCAGCTGACGTTGTTGTGAGTTTCTGTTTTTGTGAATCTAAAACAATAATAAAACACATAACTAATACTAGATATCTCTACAATAAAGACTGTCAAAGTAGAGATCAACAGAAATCGATAAACACAACAATAAAAGTATGATAATAATATTAATCATAAAAATATAATAATAATGTCATTAATCAATAATGTAGGGTTAGGGTGGCAAGGTGGCTCAGTGGTTAGCACTGTGGCCTCACAACAAGAAGGTCTCTGGTTTGAGTCTCGGCTGGGTCAGTTGGTGTTTCTGTGTGGAGTTTGCATGTTCTCCCCGTGTTGGTGTGGGTTTCCTCCAGGTGCTCCGGTTTCCCCCACAGTCCAAACACATGCGCTATAGGGGAACTGATCAACTAAACTGGCCGTAGTGTATGAGTGTGTGTGTGAATGAGTGTGTATGGGTGTTTCCCAGTACTGGGTTGTGGATGGAAGGGCATGCGCTGTGTAAAACATATGTGACCCCTGATAAATAAGAAACTAAGCCAAAGGAAAATGAATGAATGAATAATAATGTTATCACTGTTTGCATAAGCCTAATCAATCCAAACTAAAGCAGTACACTATGCAATAAGAAATGGTGTAAATATTTCACATTTGTTTCTCTGTGTATGTTGTATTGATAAACAATTAAAGAGAAACAAACTATTTGTTAAACTCATGTTTTGCCACTGTTCCCTGTTCATGTTAACACTTAAAATACATTTATAATTGCCAAAGTTTTCTTTTTTATATGTCAGTAAAGCCTATAAACCAATAAGGAGTGAGGTTTACCAGTATAGCACTTCACTAGCTGGCCTTCATTACACTCACCCTAAACCTCACTCCCATCCCGGATGAGCTCACCCACCCGCTCTGGGATGGAACTGTTGATTATTTTTATGGGGAGTCGGTCGCTCTAACATGGAGGCTAAAGACAGTGACGGCCAGCGTCTGTCGCTAGAGCAGCTGTACAGGGCAGAGGAGTGAGCTTTACCTGCACAGCACTACAGCGGCTGACCTCCACTACACACAGACAGAAGCTCAGCATTACAGCATGAGGAGCGCAGACAGCAGAGTTAAGCTCCATCATCCAGAAGAATATTTCACAAATGACACATAATCATCTGTGTTTGGGATTTGTGCAATTTACAGTAAACTATATCATCACACACACACACACACACACACACACACACACGCACGCACGCACGCACGCACGCACACACACACACACACACACACACACACACACACACACACACACACACACACACTGTGGTTTTAGGAAATATCTGTCACTAGCGTCAGTCTTGTTGTGAAACGTCAGATTCGCCAGTGATAAACAATAAACAGCAGCACTGATAATGAAAAGCAGAGTGTAGGAGCGCTCAGTGCTAACGCAACTACTTACAGGAATACACACACACACTCACACATGCACACACACACACACGCACATGCACACACGCATACACACACACACACACACACACACACACACACACATACACACACATACACACACACACACAGACACAGTGCTGTGTTTTGTTTTTGTGTGTGTGTGTGTGTGTGTGTGTGTGTGTGTGTGTGTGTGTGTGTGTGTGTGTGTGTGTGTGTGTGTGCGTGTGTGTGTGTGTGTATCTCTGCTGTATTGATCTGAGATTCAGACTTTAGACTGCAGTGATTCACTAAACTCATTATTCTTTTTCATTCTATCTAATGATGTCAAAGCACAAACCAAGCATGAAGACAAAGGAATTGTCTGTAGACCTCAGAGACAGGATTGTCTGGAGGCACAAGGCTGGGGAAGGTCACAGAAACATTTCTGCTGCTCTGAAAGTTCCAGTGAGCACAGCGGCCTCCATCATCCGTAAGTGGAGGATGGAGAACCACCAGGACTCTTCCTAGAGCTGGCCGGCCATCTAAACTGAGTGATCGGGGGAGAAGGGCCTTAGTCAGGGAGGTGATCAATAACCCGATGGTCTCTCTGTCTGAGCTCCAGCGTTCTTCTGTGGAGAGAGGAGAACCTTACAGAAGGACAACCATCTGTGCAGCAATCCACCAATCAGGCCTGTATGGTAGAGCGGCCAGACGGAAGACACTCCCTGCCTGGAGTTTGCCATCTGAAGGACTCTCAGACCATCAGAAACTAAACTCTCTGCTCTGATGAGACTCAAACTGAACTCTTTGGAGTGAACGCCAGGCGTTACGTTTGGAGAAAAGCAGGCAGCGCTCATCAGCAGGCTAACAGCATCCCTACAGTGAAGCATGGTGGTGGCAGCATCATGCTGTGGGGATGTTTTTCAGCAGCAGGAACTGGAAGACTAGTCAGGATAGAGGGAAAGATGAATGCAGCAATGTACAGAGACATCCTGAATGAAGACCTGCTTCAGAGTGCTCTTGACCTCAGACTGGGGCGACGCTTCATCTTCCAGCAGGACAATGACCCAAAGCACACCGCCAAAATATCAATGGAGCGGCTTCACAACAACTCGGTGAATGAGTGGCCCAGCCAGAGCCCAGACCTAAATCCTATTGAACATCTCTGGAGGGATCTGAAAATGGCTGAACACCGTCGCTTCCCGTCCAACCTGATAGAGCTTGAGAGGTACTGCAAAGAGGAATGGGCAAAACTTCCCAGAGACAGGTGAGCTGAGCTTGTGGCATCATATTCAGAAAGACTTGAGGCTGTAATCGCTGCCAAAGGGGCATCAACAAAGTATTGAGCAAAGGCTGTGAACACTGATGTACACGTGATCTTACAGGTTTTTATTTTTAATAAATTTGCAACAATTTCTAAAACTCTTTTTCCACATGGTCATTATGGGGGATTGTGTGTAGAATGTAGATCAGCATCAGCAGTGCTGTACCCAATCATTTACTATAAAGAGAGACGTGTTCGCCATCTGATGCCGATGCTTCATTCTGACGTGTGTTTGTGGCGTTCTGAATGCACTGTTACAGCTTGAAGGAGCTGTGATGCGCTCTGCATTCTGTGTGTGCAGTTTTGGGAATAGTGTGTAGAGTTTGGAGAAAAGGGGGACACTGATTAGAAAATGTGTGTAAGCAGCTGGAAAACACTAAAGCACAGCCAGACTGAGTCCTGTACCGCCAGCAGGCCAGATGAGTGAGCGATGATGCTGTCAGTGATGATGCTGTCAGTCATAAACGTGTCTGTAAGAGTGTGTGTGTGTGTGTGTGTTTGCGTTTCTGCATTTGTCCAGTTCCTAATGAGCTCACACACGGAACACACTCGCTGTGAAGACATATGCTGCTCTCCAGAAATAACCCTCTCTCTCTGTGTGTGTGTGTGTGTGTGTGTGTGTGTGTGTGTGTGTGTGTGTGTGTGTGTGTGTGTGTGGGTATTATGTGAGTTGTGTGTGGGCATGCATGTGTGTGTATATGAGTGTGTGTGTTGATGATGCAGTTTATTCCAGTGCAAGGGTCTGATGATTTTAGTGTGAGTGTGAAAACAGCAGGACAGCCGGACACACACTGACAGAAGACATATACACACACACACACACACACACACACACACACACACACACACACACACACACACACACACACACACACACACACACACCTGCATTTTCGAACCCTGGCCTGCTCTTCCAGCACAGTAGCAGCCCAGAGAGATGTGTGAAGCAGATATTAGACCGTGTGTGTGTGTGTGTGTGTGTGTGTGTGTGTGTGTGTGTGTGTGTGTGTGTGCACGTGTGTGTGTGATGGACAGGGACGCTGTCTCTCATGTTTCATTATCATTCCTGTTGCAGACCCTCCATAAAAGAGCGAAAATCCAGAGATTTATGAGGCGGCGGCCCCCTGCAGAGCACAGCATCCTACACACACACACACACACACACACACACACACACACACACACACACACACACACACACACACACACACACTGACAGACAGCAATGTTTATAGCTTAAAATAGTCTGAGTGTACACTGAGTGGATTGTCAAACTGTGTGTGTGTGCGTGCGTGAGTGCGTGCGTGCGTGTGTGTGTGTGTGTGTGTGAATAGTATATTTTCAAATAATAGACATATCAAAGCATGACTCCTGCTGTGTGGCTGCTTAAAGCCAGCAGACAGGGGAATGAATTTTTCACACACACACACACACACAAACACACACACACACACACACACACACACACACACACACACACACACACACACACACACACACACACACACACAATGTATAGTGTCAGAATGTGCTAAGATCTTTGATGAATCATGGTGTGTGTGTGTGTGTGCGTGGCCACAGCAGCACAAACACTAATTAATTGTGTCAGCAGGGGGCGGAGCTGCATTAGTTTGAGGAAGAGGAAATGTAAGTGGCTGCACTGTGAGGTCATTTGCATATTAATGCTCTGCTGTGCTGTGGAGGATCAGGACTGATGCAGGCCTACAGTCACTCCTGGACCACTGAGACAGAGACTGCGCTGCACACACACACACACACACACACACAGACACACTCTACATACACTCTTGTTGATGATGTATATGCAGATAACAGTGCTCGTTATGATTAATCTGTGCTCTTCATTATCTTCACTAAAATTCATTTGCCCTCACCTTTCCTCTGCCCTCCAAACAACTTTCTTCACTACTGCTCACAGGGAGCTATCAGTCATTTGGGGCGGAGCTATCAGTCATTTAGGGCGGAGCTATCAGTCATTAAGGGTGGGGCTATCAGTCATTTAGGGCGGAGCTATCAGTCATTTGGGGCGGAGCTATCAGTCATTTAGGGCGGAGCTATCAGTCATTAAGGGTGGGGCTATCAGTCATTTAGGGCGGAGCTATCAGTCATTTAGGGCTGAGCTATCAGTCATTAAGGGTGGGGCTATCAGTCATTTAGGGCGGAGCTATCAATCATTTAGGGCGGAGCTATCAGTCATTTAGGGCTGAGCTATCAGTCATTAAGGGTGGGGCTATCAGTCATTTAGGGCGGAGCTATCAATCATTTAGGGCGGAGCTATCAGTCATTTAGGGCGGAGCTATCAGTCATTAAGGGTGGGGCTATCAGTCATTTAGGGCGGAGCTATCAATCATTTAGGGCGGAGCTATCAGTCATTTAGGGCGGAGCTATCAGTCATTAAGGGTGGGGCTATCAGTCATTTAGGGCGGAGCTATCAATCATTTAGGGCGGAGCTATCAGTCATTTAGGGCGGAGCTATCAATCATTTAGGGCGGAGCTATCAGTCATTTAGGGCGGAGCTATCAGTCATTAAGGGTGGGGCTATCAGTCATTTAGGGCAGAGCTATCAATCATTTACGGCGGAGCGATCAGTCATTTAGGGCGGAGCTATCAGTCATTAAGGGTGGGGCTATCAGTCATTTAGGGCGGAGCTATCAATCGTTTAGGGCGGAGCTATCAGTCATTTAGGGCGGAGCTATCAGTCATTAAGGGTGGGGCTATCAGTCATTTAGGGCGGAGCTATCAATCGTTTAGGGCGGAGCTATCAGTCATTTAGGGCGGAGCTATCAGTCATTCAGGGTGGAGCTATCAGTCATTTAGTTTTAGGGTGGAGCTATAAGTTATTTAGGGCAAAACTATCATTCATTAAGGGTGAGGCTATTAGTCATTTAGGGGGCGGAGCTATCAGTCATTAAGGGTGAGGCTATTAGTCATTTAGGGCGGAGCTATCAGTCATTCAAGGCGGAGCTATCAGTCATTAAGGGTGGGGCTATCAGTCATTTAGGGCGGAGCTATCAGTCATTTAGGGCGGAGCTATCAATCATTTAGGGCGGAGCTATCAGTCATTTAGGGCGGCACTATCAGTCATTTAGGGCGGAGCTATCAGTCATTTAGGGCGGAGCTATCAGTCATTTAGGGCGGAGCTATCAGTCATTTAGGGTGGGGCTATCAGTCATTTAGGGCAGGGGCATCAGTCATTCAGGGTGGAGCTATCAGTCATTTAGGGCGGCACTATCAGTCATTTGGGGCGGATCAGTCATTTAGGGTGGAGCTATCAGTCATTTAGGTTTAGGGCAAAGCTATCAGTCATTCAGGGTGGAGGGCGGAGCTTTCAGTCATTTAGGGCGGGGCTATCAGTCATTTTGGGCGGGACTATCAGTCATTTAGGGCAGGGCTATCAGTCATTCAGGGTGGAGCTATCAGTCATTTAGTTTTAGGGTGGAGCTATAAGTTATTTAGGGCAAAACTATCATTCATTAAGGGCTATCAGTCATTAAGGGTGAGGCTATTAGTCATTTAGGGCGGAGCTATCAGTCATTAAGGGTGAGGCTATTAGTCATTTAGGGCGGAGCTATCAGTCATTCAAGGCGGAGCTATCAGTCATTTGGGGCGGATCAGTTATTTAGATTTAGGGTGGAGCTGTCAGTCATTTAGGGCGGAGCTGTTAGTCATTTAGGGCAGGGCTATCAGTCATTCAGGGCGGAGCTATCAGTTATTTAGGGTGGGGCTATCAGTCATTTCAGTCAATTATCACTCAACTACTATTGTAAATTTATAGTAAATCCTAGTGTTTTTTAGCCATAGTAAAGTCTTAAATACTGCATGTATTATTTACAACTCTTTGTTAATGAATGATGCAGCATAATAAGTAAACTGTTCATCTGTCATAAATCCTGTAGTACACTGTAGTAAAATGTGCTGTATTGTAGTATAATATAGTTGTAAACTTCAATATTTGGGTAACTTTACATATCATTTACAGTTATACATTTGTTTATATAATATATTTTAAACTCTGTCTTTATTGACTGTAGGAACTTTAGACATGTAGGCTACTAAACAAAGCAAAACATACAGAAAACAAATCCAGTTACAAATAAAGAAATCAATGCATGTACATGTACACACAACATCAAAACAATGGTACATTAACAGCAGAGGATACAAGACACAAGATATGCAAAATCCAACTCAAATATGCCATCTTTTGAAAAACTTCTCAGGCTTTATATACAGTAAGTTATACACAATAAGTTAAACAATGAGACAATTCCTGCGACCATAATTTAAATGAGGGCTTTCTGTATTCTCCCAATAATAAGTTTTGCATGTAATAAATTATTTGCTTGTAGTTAATCACTTAAAAGCTGTTCACACTGATCTCTAATGATGTGATCAAACCTTCTGTATACACATGACCTAATACATATTTCACAGATGACATTATTAATGGAGTGTTTGATTTAGCCTTAATCAGAATATTCGGTTTGTGTTTAACTCTTAGGGAGAATGACTGAAGGTCTGGAGAAATGGGAAATCAGAAACACTGAATATCTGTGCTGTGCTGCCACCTAGCGGCACTGCTGTATAACCACACTGTGTCAATGTAGAAGATGATAGAAGATCTGTCTGTCTATCTATCTATCTATCTATCTATCTATCTATCTATCTATCTATCTATCTATCTATCTATCTATCTATCTATCTATCTATCTATCTATCTATCTATCTATCTATCTATCTATCTATCTATCTATCTATCTATCTATCTATCTATCCCGTTCTCATTTTGTGATTACAGCCTGTCACCGTGGAAACCTGCTGTCCAGCAATACACTACAGTTCCCAGTGCGCACTGCGCGTGTGTGCGGTTGCCAAGCGACAAACACAGAGATGGACGCTTCTGAGACGCAAACAGAGGAGTCTTCTCTAAAAGGTGAACAAACACTTCTAAATGCTTATTTCAGACTCTCTCTGTGTGTGTGTTTGACAGACGCTTCGTTTTGTTTTCAGCGCAGTGTTTATGTAAATGTGTACAAATGAAAGTCGAACTGTAGATCAGCTTAAGAAGTAAACACACCTGCAGCCTGTGTGTGCCTGATAAAGCAACTAAACTCCAGCGCTGTTCTCCAGTATTATTGTTCCAAATTATTCACATTATGACCACATTACAGTGTAAATCAGGAAGGTTAGAGAGCTGTGGACATTATAAACACAGTTAACCTGCAGTATTACAGTATATAGTGTCCTTTACTACCACAAACCCACAGACACACACTGCAGGAGGCCAATATTACTGATTTAAATCAAGTTCCATGTAAATGTCCTGCTGTAAATATATAAAAGCACAATTATTAATGAGTAGCATTGATCAGCACGTCACCCAGACAGCTTTAAATGTGATTCTCTCAGTATTTAGATGTAAATATAGCTGAATCTGAGCCAAAGATAATGTCCTGTATCCTATACCGTACATAAATGTATGATTTATTAGTTCAGCTTTCAGATAAAGCATAACACTTCATTTCCAAACACTGACACGTCAGTCTGGTTTTGTGGTCACACACAGTGTCTGTTTTAATCAAATAAATTAATCATTAAACACACATATCAATGGTTATTAGCACATTAGGCATGTGTTCCCATCAGTGTGTGAACTAAAGAAAGTGTGTGTGTGTGTGTGTGTGTGTGTGTGTGTGCTGTTTGAGCTGCAGGAGTTGTGTCTGATGATGAAGATGATGATGCTGGAGGCGCTGATGAAGAGCACAGACTGATCCCAGATCATCATTATTACAGTTATGAAGAGCTGCGATCCAGAGCGTCCGTCACTGAACACTCACACCTCCCACTGGACCTGCTGCAGCTCTCGTATCCACACACACACTCACACTGGCACTCCAGCTCAGCTCAGCTCTTTATTTACAGAGCGCTTTATATCTGAACATATATAATATATCTGTGTGGAATTATCATCATACAACAAAACAAAAACTATATAATGCTAATATTGTCAAGTTTTCATATGGACTCATTATTACGCTGGAAATACTGCTGCTCTTACTCAGAGTCTGTGTCGTGTTTTAGTCCAAATATTTACAGTTTCCTCAATCAAGAAGCATTTTCTAAACATGCAAAGCAAATAGTCTTGTTTATTAGACAATAATGAGTCCAAATGAATTGAGTTTTACCTTAAAACAAGCTAAATAATACACTAATGTGGAAGACATATAATCTGGCTTTCATTTGGACAGAATAATAATTTTCTAGCCTCATTGGCAGATTATTTAGCTTGTTTTAATGAAAAACTCTTTTCATTTTGACTCATCATTTCTGAAAACAACACTATATGATGTGCTTGTCTAGAAAACGCTTCTTCAATTATGACGTTTTTGATATTTGGACTAGAAACACAACTAAAACTCAGAGTCAGAGAAGTGTATTGTGCAGTGTGTGTCTGGGACTGAAGTAATGATGCTGAAAATCAGTATTGCATTACAGAAATGAATTAAATGTGACTATAAATTCACACTTTGTGTATAAAATGTGCTGAATAAATAAACTTGCCTTGCCGCACACACAACAGCTGTTTTATAATGCAGTAATATGTTTTCCTGTATCGTTAATGCACAATTAGGAAGCACTAAAATGGACATAGTTTAATAAATAAAATGTATAATGTTTATTTGAAGCGAGCGCTATGAGAAGTGTTTCTCCTTGACCCGAGTGCAGGCATGTGTTCGGCTATGAGTGCGGGCGGCGGGCGAACCTGCAGCTGCTGGATGAACACACACTGCTCTACATAGCTGGAAATCTGCTGGTGCTGCTGGACGTGAACACTAGAGGGCAGCGATACATCCGATCCTGCAGCGGCTGCGGCATCGGGGCCATCATGGTGCTGAACACACACACACACACACACACACACACACACACACACACACACACACACACACACACACACACACACACAGATAGAAAAACATTGCAAAAATATCATTCATTTTCCTTCAGCTTAGTCCCTTTACTCATCAGGGGTCACCACGGCGGAATGAACCACCAACTCATTCATTCATTTTCTTTTTGGCTATGACCCTTTATTAATCTGGGGTCGCCACAGTGGAATGAACCGCCAACTTTGAACCACCATTTGAACCAGCCAACTATTCCAGCATATGTTTTACACAGCAGATGCCCTTTCAGCTGCAACTTATCACTGGGAAACACCCATACACACTCCTTCACTATACTACGGCCAATTTAGTTAATCAGTTCCCCTATAGTGCATGTGTTTGGACTGTGAGGGAAACCGGAGCACCCGGAGGAAACCCACACCAACACGGGGAGAACATGCAAACTCCACACAGAAACACCAACTGACCCAGCCGGGACTCAAACCAGAGACCTTCTAGCTGTGAGGCCACAGTGCTAACCACTGAGCCACCATGTCGCCCCTCCTTTAACATATATATGGCTTTTGTCAGATGTAGTTATGGCGCTTGATGCTCAGGCTATAGCTCGTGTTGGTGTTGTCAATCTGGCAACCTGTGCTTGTGTGGAGTGGTCAGGGGAGGGGCCGGGGGGAAAGTGTTTTGATTTTGAACTGCAGTACCGAGTTCCACCACTGGGTGTCAGTCTGACTCACACCAGCTTCAACATTGTTAGTAAGAGCACAGTGCTAGCATATTGTAGCAAGCTGCCTGTATAGTCTAGAGTGTCCATCACATGTTTTATCATTCTAGTTGACATGTAATAAGGTATTAGCATGTTTCTAGCATGTTTTAGCACACTGCTAGCATCATTTAGTGCAATGACAGCTACCATTTGTTACACATTGCAAGAGTGTTTCAGTAATGTGGCACACCAGCAGCATGTTTTAACATAATCGAGCACACAAATGGCTAGCTAGCATGTTTTATTTCATATGATTTACTGCATTGACTGCTAGCATGTTTTGACATGACATAGCACACTGATTGTTTACGTCTTTTATGAATGTTTGTATGCTTCACCACACTCACACACTGCTAGGATCTCTTATACATATTGCTAGCGCAATGATAGCATGGTTTTGCATGTTTTACTCTACTGCTAGCATGTTTAGTGTTGTTTAGCACACTGACAGTTACTT
>CAIGQS010000394.1:0-37092 GCA_903798195.1 Danio kyathit
AAACGGATTAATTTTTTTTGTAACTGTTATGTTTGATGTTAGTTTTTTGTGTGTACTTATATTCCTCACCATCCCCTTCACTTCTTACTCCACTCTTAGGTTTCTTATTGGTTCAGTTATCTGTCAATCATCATTATGACGTTGCCAGTTCCACCAATCACCAGAAGAGCTGTGAGGATTTAAAGGTGCTGTATGTAAGTTTTTTTACTCTTCTAAAGCATAAAAATACCATAATATGTGGGCAGCTATTTAAGAAACATCCCAAGTGAACATACTCGTTTAACTGAAAAACAATGCTGAGTCAGATATTCTGCTTTGAAAATGTTTTTTCCGTGCTGGAACGCTTGTCTTTGTTTAGGTAATTTTCACATGCACAATGCCATTTTAGCCAATTATAATTCAGCACTCCGGGTTGCCTTGTTGGAAAACAGCGCATTTCATTCATTCATTCATTCATTCAGAAAGGCTCTGAACGCGTGCGTCCGAGACCGAAAGGACAGTATGGGAGACAAGATTCAGTTCCACATGAGGTTATTAATTAGCAAATTACATAACATATTACGAACGTAAACATTAGGTGAGCAGGTTACATTGTAACCGTCGTGTCCTAACAACATTGCTGTGACGAGAGAGGCAGTGATCAGCTATTTGGCTGTTTGTACCAGACGAAACACGACAGAAATTTGAATACAGCCTTTCAGAAGCACAGAATATGCACTCGCATCACGAAAACGGTAAGGTTTAAAATCTGTTTAATACATGTTAACCCTCTTTAACATCATTAATGTAAAATGGCATTCAAACTCATATTGTTAGCATTTCGCTCTGAATAAAGCACACGAGATTTACCTGAGGTGATCACTGTCATAGGTTTCACAAGTTCAGCTGTGAGAAATAGAAGCCGTTTCTAATAATTCAATTCGAGGTGTTGGTTAGACTAAAACTCCCTTAATATGGAAAATATTCCCTCTATATCGCGTGTCGTTGCTTTTATTTAGAACACAGTTTAAATCACTCGCTCCTTGTATTCAAACTGGCAACCCACGCTCACGTTTGTTTTGATCCAGGAGTGCAACACCTAGTTTAACCACTGGGTGTCAAACTTACATACTGCACCTTTAAGGCTCCGACTGATCAGTGTGTGGTGTGCGCTCTGCCTCGGCGTACCTTTTGGGCTCCACGCAATTTGTTTTGCCATGCTTAGGCTGTGTAGTGATTTATTATCTCAGTTTTACTGTGGTAATTTGAGTTTACTTGTTAAACTTCGTTGGCTTTAAGTAAAAAGATTTGATGGTTGTTGTGTGATTATAAACTGAGCCTATGACCTTCTTGTTAGGTTTGTTTTAGTTTAGATTGATTTTTGTTCAATTAGTTTGAGTGTTTTGCCCTCGTGTAATTTAGAGTTTTGTAGTTTAATTAGTTTAGATCGGGTGCCGTGTGCACTGAAGATGTCGGTTTCATTTTTATTATTTATTTTTGTCGTCTAGTTTAGACTTTAGACTTAAGGATTGCTTTGTTTTGTTTATTTCTTTGATTTGGCTTACACTCATTGTTTTAGTTTAAAGAGAATATTATAAATGTTTATTTATTATTTCCATTTATTATTGTTCCATATTGTTTAAACCATGGAGTAAAAAAGCTTAAATGGAGAATTGAATCCTGCCTCATCCTTGATCTGTCGCACACATTACATCTGTCTCACCTAGTAATGGGCGATATAAACGATATGCGATATAAACGATACAAAATTGGCCTACGATAGAGATTCTAATTCTATTGCACTATCGCGATAATACATGTTTGATGACGCAATCTACCCGCGAAATTAAGAGCAACAGCAACAACAGCACTAAGCAACGCATGGCACCGAATGGCGGCGTGTCGCACAGCTTGCGAGCCTCATGCATGGCATATTGTGGTTTGTCTAGTGAACATCAGTGCCTCCCACACAGATTGTACCTGGGCGGCCGATATATATTTGGGGCGGCCCGGTTCTGTGTTCGCGAGAAACTGAGACCCCTCTGCCACAGACTCGCTCGCATGCTCTGCATGCAGACCACAGAGACGCGCTGTATCGCGCTGGATACAGATCTGTTGTCCTGATTGGGAGCAGCTTTAAGAAGAGCGCGAAGACTAAATAGACTGATCCAGCTTATTATTTGGGGTGACAATACATTCTCTTTTCCCCGGAAATGTCCGAGAATCTGCTTTCGCTTTTCGATATTAATTGTATTAATTTTTGCATTACTTTATTCGCAAACATTGTCTGGTTGCGTCTCAATCTTCAGCAGCACTACAGCAGACAGAGAGAGAGAGAGAGAGAGAGAAAGAACAGATCAAGACACCAGTTTTAATTTCATTAGGAGAACAAAATGTTTAAAATCAAATGTGTTACTTTAGGCTGCAGGTTAGAAATATGTTTTTATTTAAAGTATCTGCAATACACAATTTTATTTGACTAATTTAATACTGGAAGTAATTTCAGTACAGTGTAAGTTCCTTAACTAAACACCAGTTTTTTTTGTTCTCTGCAACTTGGCATTTAGGAACTAAGGACTTAAAAGAAAAGTCTTTCTTTCTAAAAGGCACTACATTTAGTTTATTTATCTGCAACATTGTGTTGTTTAATTACAGTTTTGCTTTTGCACAATAAGTGTTCTCAAAATGACATGCAACGTTTCTTTATTTCTTAAAAAAAAAATAGCAGTTTGGCTTTCCTAAGGGTCTATGTAACCTGTTCTGAAATGGTTTTATTATAATTTATATATCGCAATATATATCGTTATCGCAAGAGGCTGCAATGTATATCGCAATATGGATTTTAGGCCATATCGCCCATCCCTAGTCTCACCTAAATGCTACAGCATCCCATTTAAACATCCTAAACTCGTAACAGTAACAAAAATATTTACAAAAATTATAAACTGACTTCCGAAGGCTGCTAAATGCACGATCTTGACAAATTCTTTTCTGACCTCTGACTCGACATATGACAAATGACGAAAGATGCATTTATAGCAGAAGAGTAGGAGTAATATTCTGTACAATAGTGTCGTCACAATACTGGAACTTGCAACTTCGATACGATATAATGAAAAATATAGATATCCAATACCATTTTCGATCCCGTAGGTGTCACGATCACCAGCGATCTTCTCCCCTTAGATCGCTGGTTTACTTGCACAAACACCCATGGACTACAAATCCACCATTATATGAACTACAACTCCTGTTATTTTGACTACGGATCTGGATTTTCTGTAACCAGGGATAGACGCTGACAACAGGATGCGGATCCAAATGCAGGTATTTATTAAAGGGATGGTCAGGCAAGCAATGATCAACACAGGAGCAAACAGAAGTATGAGGGAAATCCAGATCCGTAGTCAAAATAACAGGCAGATAGTCACAAGGCAGGCAGCAGACAGGGAGAAACAGATAATCAAGGCGAGGGTCAAAAACACGGCAAAAACAAAACAAGGAAACGCTTAGAATTGAAACTGGAACAGATAACAAGACTCGGCAATGGAGTGAGTGTGTGTGCTGCTTATGTACTGTGTGTAATCAGTCTTTGACAAGCCTCCGGTGGTGTGTGTGCAATCAGTCAGGATGAGGAACATGTGTGTGTGATTGGAGTGCATGTATGGAGTTGTAGTTCATATAATGGTGGATTTGTAGTCCATGGGTGTTTGTGCAAGTAAACCAGCGATCTAAGGGGAGAAGATCGCTGGTGATCGTGACAGTAGGGAACCGATGTGGCAACATTAAATGTACGCAAATGAAGCAAAAAGGGAAAAATAGCCAAATTATATAATGCTTATACCAGCTACATCAGAAATCCTTAAGTCCAAAAGGCAATAAATTACAAAAAAAATAAAACAAATTAGAGCAATGTCATATTATTTTCTGATTAAAACTAAAGTGTTAAAATCTTAATATTATTAATTATTTATCTCCCTGTTGGTGAGAAGAGAGTGTGTGAGAACAAAGCCAGTATCGATACTAACCAAAAGCAAGATTGTATCATTTTAAATATATCAGCATCAATATTTCAATATTTTTGACACCGCTACTGTCAAGCTAACAGGGTCAAGCTTATTCTCTTAATGAGTTATGGGTGTGTTTTGAGAATAAACCAATCAGAGTTTCATCTCTCATTTCCTTTAAGAGTCAGTTGCGTCGCGCCATAGCGCATTTGCTATTTACATGGTGGACTTTGTAAGTGTAAGAACTGAACGCTTCACTAGCGAGAAAACAGTTAAACAGAGCATCTGCAGCGTGAGAATGATAGAATGAGCCTCCTCATTCTTTACTTTCACTTTTTTTGTGGATAAGGAAACGTGTTGTACGCACAGACATCCATTAGCCTACATAATTAATTTCGTTTGTTAAGCGCAAAGATTTGTTTCAAAACTATTTCTAAATTCAGTTCTAATTTTCAGCCAATGAACAAATAAACAGTATTCAAAATAATATAATATAATATCCTGTAATATCCAAACACACATGCTATGCCCATATGGTCCAAATCCTGACAGGTGGGCAAATCTAAGCTTGTTTTTAATAAAACAAATATAAATATGCATATAATAAATAATACTGCTGATAATAATAACATTATACAAAAACAAATAGTCATGAATAAACTGAAAATGCCCCCCGAGATGAAGGCATGAAGGCAGTGGTTTTTATATTTATGTAAAAAATAATATTTTTAAAAATATTTTATTGCTTTAATTTTTTTTCATTTGTAAAGATATTTGCGTATTTCTGTACATCCTGTGTGCATTCAGCAATGTGTAAGCAAGGCGCACAACTAACGCGCTTTGCGCTGGACTTTAGACCTGCTCTCAGCTGGTCTATTGTGCAGTCTATTTTAGTTCCTCAAAATAGCAACGCGCCAGCAATGTGTCTTAACACACCTCCTTTTTTAGACCAGAACGCCTATGGGCGCACATATGAGTGCAAATGTATTTGTCATTTAAACAGCGTGGTGCAAAACGTCAAAGTGACACTTGCGTCGAGCTGAAACTAGCAAATACCATTTGCGTCGCGCCTTGCACCGCATTGCGGGTGTATGATAGGGCCCTTTGTGTTTAGTGGTTCCCGCCAGACACAAATGCTACAAATGCATTTTTCTGCTTCCATAGCAGAAAAAACAAATACTATGGAAGTCAATGGTTTCGGGTTTCCAGCTTTCTTTAAAATATCTTCTGTTGTGTTCAACAAAGGAAAGAAATTCAAACTGGTTTGAAACAAGTGAAAGGTAAGTTTTGGGTGAACTATCCCTTTAACCCCTGGGGACGTATGGGTTAGTTTTATGACGGATTTATGCACTTCTGGAAAATTCAAAATAAAAAAGTCACTACCCAACACCATTATACAGCATGGATGAGCCAGGATCAAATTTAGAACTACTCCGACTGTGTTCATCTGACAGAAAGAAAGTCAATTTATGAGGTAATTTTCAGTTTTGGGTGGCCTATTCCTTTAAAGACATTTTTGATTTCTTGCAGCAAGCTTGGTTCAGTGTTGGGAACGGATACCTCTTGATGTTCTGAAGCCAAAATGACATACAGTGGTACTCTAAATAATAAAGTACTTAAAGGTGATTGCATCTACGTATTTAATGTAATGCGTATTTTGGAATATTGCATTAAAAATACACTGAATGGAAACACAAAGAGGAGCATAAAATCTTAAAAAAGGATAAAAACACATATGTATGCAACTGAGGCTTGATAAGAAATGTAGATAACAACTTAGCTTAAGTATTAATTTAATTTGGCTTATTACCTGTTTATTATTTATATATTAGCAATTTATTAGTATTTGTAAATTACAAATTCTGCATGATCTTATTCTACATCCCTAATCCAATATCTAAACCTAAATAGTAACTTATTAGCTATTAATAAGCAGAAAATTAGGAGTTCGTTAAGCTAAAAGTCGTATACCTGTATATTGGTTTGTTAAGAGCGAGAATTGTACGTCAAAATAAATTGTGACAGAAATATATTCATTCATTCATTTTCTGTTCGGCTCAGTCCCTTTATTAATCAGGGGTCACCACAGTGGAATGAACCGCCAACTTATGCAGCATTTGTTTCACGCAGCGGATGCTCTTCCAGCTGCAACTCATCGATGGGAAACACCCATACACTTCTATTCACACACATACACTACGGACAATTTAGCTTACCCGATTCACCTATAGCGCATGTCTTTGGACTTGTGGGGGAAACCAGAGCACGCGAACACGGGGAGAACATGCAAACTCCACACAGAAATGCCAACTGACCAAGCCGAGGCTCAAACCAGTGACCTTCTTGCTGTGAGGCGAGAGCGCTACCCACTGTGCCACCGTGATGCCCACGGAAATATATTATGTATGGAAATAACTACAATAATTTACCATGTTCTATCATTTCTACAGGTAATTTGTGATAATATTCGTCAATATTAAATTCACAACTTGGATACAGGTATATCTGATACTCACTTTTGTAGTTCCAGTGAATGCTGGTGACCTGGATCTCCTGTGTGGGAATGTACTCCTCCAGAAACTTCTTCCCTTGAAGTCGGTGCCAAAGTGCACTTTTCCCAGTGTTCCTGTCCCCACGGATAACTATTTTCACTGAGAGAAACAAGCAGACAGTAGGTAACAGATTAGGTAACGTATATTTAAAAAACACTTACAAATAAAAATAAAGACTTATAACCCTTTAAACCATTTAAATGTTGCTCAACTTTGTTAAAGGTGCTTAGGTATGTTTTTGACTGTTCTAAAGCATAAAAATACCATAATATGTTTGCAGATACTTAAGAAACATGCCAAGCCATACTTAAATGCCATGCCATACTTAAAACAATACTGCCTACGTATCGCTGTCAACATTGCCAATTTTACATTGTCTTGTTTTTGGTGAGTATGTTGTTTTATACATGCACTATCTGTATCCTGCACTGTCTGTATCCTGCACTGTCTGTATCCTGCACTGTCTGTATTTTTGCACTGTCTGTATTTTGCACTGTCGTTGTATTTGCACTGTCTGTATTTTGCACTGTCGTTGTATTTACACTGTCTGTATTTTGCACTGTCTGGAGCTAGCACCTAAGCTTTTCACTCATCATAGCACACGTGCTGCTGATGATGTGACAATAAAAGTGATTTGATTTGATTTGATGTGAACATTCTTGTTTATCTGTAAAACAATGCTGAAGTCAGTTATTCTGCTTTGAAAATGTGTGTTACGTGCCAGAACGGCTGTTTTTGTTTTGGTTCTTTTAACCCGCCCACTGCCAGTTTAACCAATTACAGGGAGTGCAGAATTATTAGGCAAATGAGTATTTTGACCACATCATCCTCTTTATGCATGTTGTCTGACTCCAAGCTGTATAGGCTCGAAAGCCTACTACCAATTAAGCATATTAGGTGATGTGCATCTCTGTAATGAGAAGGGGTGTGGTCTAATGACATCAACACCCTATATCAGGTGTGCAGAATTATTAGGCAACTTCCTTTCCTTTGCCAAAATATGTCAAAAGAAGGACTTGACAAGCTCCGAAAAGTCAAAAATAGTGAGATATCTTGCAGAGGGATGCAGCACTCTTAAAATTGCCAAGCTTCTGAAGCGTGATCATCGAACAATCAAGCGTTTCATTCAAAATAGTCAACAGGGTCGCAAGAAGCGTCTGGAAAAACCAAGGCGCAAAATAACTGCCCATGAACTGAGAAAAGTCAAGCGTGCAGCTGCCAAGATGCCACTTGCCACCAGTTTTGCCATATTTCAGAGCTGCAACATCACTGGAGTGCCCAAAAGCACAAGGTGTGCAATACTCAGAGACATTGCCAAGGTAAGAAAGGCTGAAAAACGACCACCACTGAACAAGACACACAAGCTGAAACGTCAAGACTGGGCCAAGAAATATCTCAAGACTGATTTTTCTAAGGTTTTATGGACAGATGAAATGAGAGTGAGTCTTGATGGGCCCGTGGCTGGATCGGTAAAGGGCAGAGAGCTCCAGTCCGACTCAGACGCCAGCAAGGTGGAGGTGGAGTAATGGTTTGGGCTGGTATCATCAAAGATGAGTTTGTGGGGCCCTTTCGGGTTGAGGATGGAGTCAAGCTCAACTCCCAGTCCTACTGCCAGTTTCTGGAAGACACCTTCATGCAGTGGTACAGGAAGAAGTCTGCATCCTTCAGGAAAAACATGATTTTCATGCAGGACAATGCTCCATCACACGCGTCCAAGTACTCCACAGCGTGGCTGACAAGAAAGGGTCTAAAAGAAGAAAAACTAATGACATGGCGTCCTTGTTCACCTGACTGAACCCCATAGAGAACCTGTGGTCCATCATCAAATGTGAGATTTACAAGGAGGGAAAACAGTACACCTCTCTGAACAGTGTCTGGGAGGCTGTGGTTGCTGCTGCACGCAATGTTGATGGTGAACAGATCAAAACACTGACAGAATCCATGGATGGCAGGCTTTTGAGTGTCCTTGCAAAGAACGGTGGCTATATTGGACACTGATTTGTTTTTGTTTTGTTTTTGAATGTCAGAAATGTATATTTGTGAATGTTGAGATTGAAATGGGTATATATTTGTTTTTTGTTAAGTTGACTAATAATTATGCACAGTAATAGTCAGCTGCACACACAGATATCCTCCTAAAATAGCTAAAACTAAAAACAAACTAAAAACTACTTCCAAAAATATTCAGCTTTGATATTATTGAGTTTTTTGGGTTCATTGAGAACATGGTTGTTGTTCAATAATAAAATTAATTCTCAAAAATACAACTTGCCTAATAACTCTCTACTCCCTGTATATTTCAGCACCCCGGGTTGCCTTGGTGGAAACCAGCATATTTCATTCATTCCGTCAGGAAGGCTCTTAAAGTGTGCATGCAGGTGTTGGTCAGGAAAATATTTCTTCTATCTTGTGCTGTTGCTTTTAGTTAGAACATGGTTTAAATCAGCCTTAGGTTTGATAGTCAGGCACACTCGTGTTGGTGTTGTTAATCTGGTAACCTGCGCTTCCGTGGAGTCATCAGAGGAGGGACTGAGTAAAAATCTGTTTTGAACCAGGAGTGCAATACCTAGTTCAACCACTGGGTGTCAAACTTACATACTGCTGCACCTTTAATTTAAAGTGTTACCACAATAATATGAACCCTAACATTAAACAGTCCTAATTAAATGGTATCTAATTAAGACTAATTAAATACCACAGTGCATTGACTGATCTAAACCAACATTAAATATCTCACATTTATTACGTACTAGATTTGCTTAGTATTTGCACTGAAGAATTGTACTGATACAGCAGTACTGGCTAAATTTACAAAAAAATGCCCTTTTCGCAGCTGAAATGCTTGGTATCGTGGGATATCTGGGTTTCTAAAAAAAGATACCTCTACTAAGGAGAAGCGACTGGAAAAATAGGCCAGTAGGTGGGTGATCGTGTATCATTCATGCATTTTTTATCAACATAGGGCTGCGGAAACAGCACGACGAGTATTCAAAGTGAGATCAATGAAGAACCGCCGACTGGCTCACTGCTACAGCATCGCATGTCAAAACACAAAGTCTACACAACTCCATCACACCAGCTGCATGCAAAACAAAGAGGATTCAGTTACATCTTGTTGTGCATTTAAGAAACACAGTGGGCTTTTGGTCTAGAACAATGACATCTGTAAAATATTACTAAGAAAACATGGTATTTAAAGAGGCATTTTACTCATCTAATAAATTATTCATTGCTGTGTTTTGAAGTTGAATGTATAATGTACTTTAATTAAATGCAAAATAGTACAGGTAATATCTGCCTAGACATTATCAGTTTATTTATTTTTTAAACAATATTTTTATGAGACAAAATAGCCAAAAAAGACTTATTTTACATTTTATATTAACAACTTATTTTCACCTCTAATTTACTGTAATGCCAATAATAATAAAATGAATAAAAAAATAAATAAATAGAAAAATAAATAGATAGATAGATAAATAAATAAATAGATAAATAAATAAAAATAAATAAATAAATAAATAGATAGATAAATAAATAAATAGATAGATAAATAAATAGATAAATAAATAGATAGATAAATAAATAAATAGATACATAAATAGATAGATAAATAAATAAATAGATAAATAAATAGATAGATAAATAAATAAATAAATAAATAAAAATAAATACATAAATAAATAAATAGATAGATAGATAGATAGATAAATAAATAAATAAATAAATAGATAAATAAATAAATAAATAAATAAATAAATAAATAAATAAATAAATAAATAAATTTGCAATATGCATTAAATGCTTCAGTTTCTCAGTGGTGATATAAATCTTTTTTTATAACTAAAAATCAACATAAAACGGTAAGAAAAATTAAACTAGTTAAGTATATAATTTGTATATAACTAGTTATATATAATTTGTACCATATACAAGTATATTTTATATCTAAATATAAATAAACATTTTCTCAAATATATGCATGCGTGCATTTATATATACAAAATAAATATACACAGAGCACACACATACAGTTTATATATACAGGGCCCGAAATTGCGACCGTTTTAGTCGCATATGCGCCTGAAATTTTATCTATGCAACCTCAAAATATATTTGGGAGCATTTGTGCGAGTGCATAAAATTGTTGTTGTGCGACCAGTTTTCACAGCAAAATGTTCACGCATTCACGCATTAAGCATCTTTGCACCTAAAAACACCAAACGCAGAGTTTAGGAATGGTTTAAAACAGTGGACATGTCAACTTGCTGTAGTAAACAAAGCCTGCAATGCTTGCCCCGCCTTCAAGCTCTTCTTATTGGCCCACTGAGCTAGAACAGAACGCGATTTGATTGTCAATCACTCAGTTCCGATGACAGGGAGCTACAGCCGCGAAACTGTAAAGGTCTGGATCTGAGATAATGAAAACAACACTGGCAGATTTAGTTTTAGAAACCACCTAAAGTTACAAATAATGGCAGATCTGATTAGTGATCATGTGCTTAATGTCAATCCAGCATTTACACTTTTCGAAGACTGGATAAAAGACTTCCAGTGGTTAAAGTCCACTATGAAAATGACTAAAGCATTCACTGTAAAGCCGGTGGGACAGAGTTTTCAGGTAACAGTGTTTGCCACTGAATCTACACATTTTAAGCACGAGATGTTCTAACGTTATTTAATCCTTCATTTAATCCTCACGATGCTGTCAGTCATGTGACTGACACCGTGTTCAGCATCGCTAAAGAGCATGCATTCACTGAGATGAAACTAATATTCATACACACACACGCATATATATATATATATATATATATATATATATATATATATATATATATATATATATATATATATATATGCGTGTGTGTATGTATATATATATATAAAAATTTTATTTATTTGTGTGTGTGTGTGTGTATATATATATATATATATATATATAAAAATTTTATTTATTTGTGTGTGTGTGTGTGTGTGTGTGTGTGTATATATATATATATATATATATATATATATATATATATATATATATATATATATATATATATATATATATATGCGTGTGTGTGTGTGTGTATGTATATATATATATAAAATTTTATTTATTTGTGTGTGTGTGTGTGTGTGTGTGTGTGTGTGTGTGTGTGTATATATATATATATATATATATATATATATATATATATATATATAAAAATTTTATTTATTTGTGTGTGTGTGTGTGTGTGTGTGTGTGTGTGTGTGTGTGTGTGTGTGTATATATATATATATATATATATATATATATATATATATATATATGCGTGTGTGTGTGTGTATGTATATATATATATTAAAAAAATATATTTATTTATTTTTTTTTTTTTTTACATCTATGAAGTATGCCTCACACAGGTGAGCGGGCTTGACAAACCACCTGTAGAAACATTAACTCTAGCACTTAATCCTCAGAACACAAACAGCTCCCTTCTTGTGTGTATTGACTCTTCTTGTTGAATTGCTGAATCCCTCCTCAATTGTAAGTCTCTTTCGACAAAAACTTCTGCTAAATGAATAAATGTAAGCTTAAAACAATGGATGTAAGCTTCAACACAATATAAAACTCTGTGAGTGGCTCTACTCAAAGACAATTGGATTAAACATGAAGTTCTTACTGTTATATTGCACGCCCTTGGCGAAGCGCCTCTGTAGACTCTGGTTCATGGATTGCAGGCCTGCAGGAATATTTCTATCCCTGAGTTGCACGGCTTCAGAGCCCACCAGCTTCTTGAGAGCCGTAAACATGTCGACCGAAGCTTTTTGAACAGTCCAAGAATACTAAAGATGGGTCTTGAAGGAAACGCTCGCTGCGGTGTCAAAGACTGAAGACTTCGCTCATTTTTAACCCAACATATTGACAGCCGGCGTCCAGTCTAAAGGTCAAAAGTGAAGTCCGTCTTCAATATATTGAACTCCAGAATGTTTCGTTAGGGATCCAGTTAGCAGATGTAGCTTTCTATTTCACAAAATATGCCATTTTAATTACTTTAGGCCATGATCTTTCCATTCTGGTCGACTGACATCATCTATGGAAAACAAAGAAATAACAATGTGGCCACATTAGACACAGTACAAGCAAGTCTTTGGATAAATTCAGTTTCTTTTGTTAATGGAGAACAAAGGGAGATGTTTACATAAGGAGGAATTCAAATTGTTCTAAAATTGTTCTAGCATAATAAAAAGACAGTGTCCAAAAAGACACAGAAAGCACCATAAAAGCAGTCCAGATTCCTGTAAAGCCATACGATATTTAGTTTTGTTCACCCACACTTGGAAAAAACCAAGTGGAAAAAAAGAAAGAAAATTATACAGAATAATAATTAGTAATAAGTAACAATTACATTTTTGGATGAATTAAGCCAAACCTCTTTTTTATTCAGCTCTATTTTTATTTAAGTCTTTTAAGAGATTTTAACAGAGTTAAGTCAAATATAATTTTTGAGCAATTCCAGTGTTATGGATGTGACATTTGGAGTAAAAACTCAAAACATAAATTCACAGAGAAAGTATATGTTAACATTATATTGAAACATCGGTTTATATTTTTCCAAAACAACTCACCACAGAGTTATAAGATCAGAAAAATATGAATCTGTATACATATTTTATATTTTAAATGAGGAAAATAAATATGCAATATGGATGTGACAAAAAAGTCTGCGAGTTTACAGTATACAACTTGCTTTGCAGAAATTCTGTGAATTAAACTGAACAACCCAATAGAAACAACGCTCATCAAAAGGATAAGAATTGCTCACAATAGAAAAAAAAAATCGTTGATTTTATTTCATTTGACATTTTTGCATTTATGAGGGAAAAGCTTGGTCATGGATGTGACATCTCTCCGTTATGGAAGTGTCAGATGTAAAATTGGCACTTGTGTGACTTTGGTAAATCAAATATAATTGCTTGAAAACATTGACAGAGACATTTGAGTATTTCTAAAGTACTGTAAAATACAAAAAAATGTAGAAACGGTTTCTCTATTTTAGTGAAAACTTTATTTTTTTTCATGCCAAGTTTGACATTTGCATGGAATTGCTCTTTTAGCAATTATAGGCCTGTCATAGGTCTGGGCGATTTGGCCTAAAATCTAAATCTCGATTACGATTAATGAACGATTATTTTATTTATTTATTTATTTTTTGCCTTCATAGTTCACTGACAGGGTGTGCACAGCTTATATGCTCACATATTACAAGTGAGAGATTTTCGAATGAAGGGTGAACATCAACGGTGAACAATTAAAATTAAAACACACGTTGCCTAAAACAAACAGCCACTTCTTTCCTATAAAAAGTAAAAATGAATAACTTGCACTTTTGAAAACAAAATTAATTATTTTCAAGGTTTTTCATATTAAAAGTAGAAAATAAGCAGTATCTTTGCAGTAAATCAAACAAATCTATTTATATCCTGTAAATAATATTTTAAACAGTGCATTTCTTGAATCTTCTGAAAAAAAATTTTTATGTAAATAATAATTTTATAGTAATTGAAAATATGCCGTTTCAAGGCATCTCTACTGCAGCTTCCAATCATCTTCAATGTAGTGCAAACGTGCAATGTCTAGTTACATTTTTTTGAGAGGTGTACAGGTATGCAACCACGCAAAGGGTGCGCCAAAGTATAAATCAGCCTTAACAGAGCGGGGTCACGTGACTACACGCAATATAGGGAAAGTACCTGAAAAAATTGACCTGGAAAAATTTGATCGATTATAGGTTCTGGATTTTAATTACTTTTTCAATTAATCGCCAAGCCCTAGCCTGTCACAATAAGTCATTTTTGTTGTGCAATATATTGTAATTAAAATGATTGCGATAAATGATATTATTGTCATTTTAAGACCAATTTATGCCTGTTTATATGATATTTATTGATTCTACAACAGCATTTACATGGGCATAAACACATCCAAGGCACAAAAACACATGCAAATGTCCTTTTTGGTTATTTATGAATCGTAACTTTTATGGAAATGGACTGCAGATTTGAAACAGAGTTTACTTTGACACCTCTTCAAAACCGGTAGTAGTTTTCCAAATAAAAACTACTCGATCTGTTAGTTGCGCAATCTTTTCAAACTTTTAAGAGATTAATTTTTACGTAAACATGATGGACAATATATATATTGATTGGCCGAAAATTATTGAGGTCATGACTCATGTCCATGTATTGCACAATAAGTCAATATATTTATTATCGTGACAGGCCTAAGCAAAAATACAATTCATTAATAGCCTCTCAAAACATCATATAATTTAAGTGCAGTATAATATTTCTTGCTAATAAAATAGCCATAGAGAGCAGCACCATGGCACAGTGGGTAGCACAATCGCCTTAAAGCAAGAAGGTCGCTGGTTCAAGCCCCGGCTGGGTCAGTTGGCGTTTCTGTGTGGAGTTTTGCGTAGGTTTCCTCCGGGTGCCCCGGTTTCCCCCACAAGTCCAAAGACGTGCGTTATTTACCTTATTCTCCCCGTACGAGCAGGCACAGCCATTTGAATCTTTTTGGCTCGAGACTTCCGGTCTGATTCACTTCCATTCATTTTTAGACATTAAAAACAGCTTGTTTTGCTGCTTTGATGTTGCACACTAACATTTTCTTATTAGATTATTCTATTTTGTCTGTATAATCATGCAAACACTTGTTTGTAAAGCAAGTAGTTTGACCGTTTTCTGGCGTTTATTATTCCTAGTCATTTCTCCCATAGGTGACCGAATCGGAAGTTTTAAAACAATCGCAAAAACGAGCGCATTTCCGCATTGAAGATTAAGGTCAATAGGTGAATTGGGTAAGCTAAATTGTCCGTAGTGTATGAGTGTGAATGAGTGTGTATGGATATTTCCCAGTGATGGGTTGCAGCTGGAAGGGCATCCGCTGCGTAAAACATTTATGCAGGATGCATCTTTGCACCTAAAGACACCAAACGCAGCGCTCAGGAACAGATTAAAACAGTTGTTATGCGACTGTGAACTTGCTGATTCTGAATTTAAAAAAAGTCCGCTCTTCTTATTGGCCCACTGCTCTAGAACTGAACGCGAATGGATTGGTTAATATCAGCTGTCAATCACTCAGTCAATGCCTTCTGCCTTCAGATGACAGAAGCTACAACCGCGAAAATGTGAAGCGCTGAAGATGAGAGAATGAAAATAACACTGACAGATTTAGTTTTAGAAACCCTAACGTCACTAATAATGGCACATCTAATTAGTGATCATGTGCTGAATGTTAATCCACCATTTACACTTTTCCAAGAGTGGATAAAAGACTTCCAGTGGCTTCAAGTCCGCTATGAAAATAACTAAAGCCATTCACTGTAAAGTCTGTGGGCCGGGGTTTGCAGGTAACAGCGTTTGCCACTGAATCGACACATTTTAAGCGCGAGAAGTACTGTATAATCCTCACGATGTATTTAATCCTCATGATGCTGTCAGCCGCGCAAACAGCAGCTATAAGTAAAATATAACACAGCTCATGAAAAGACCGTTATTGCTATTAAGATGACATGCAAATAATAAGTTATATATCAATATACATGTGGGGCGGGGCGATGGATCACGATGTCGGCTCAGCATCGTGAAGTTTATCGACCATAGGCGATGAACAATGGCATCGTCTATCGGCCCAACCCTACCTGCAACCCAATATTTCAGTGAACTTTTTAAGGCCTAAAACTTTGCTTTTGAAATTTAAGACATTTTAAAACCTCGCGGACACCCTGACAATATAGAGACCGTCAAAACAAACAAATGTGCAAATTAGGCATGGGACAATAACCGTATTCAAGGTATACCGCGGTTTGGAAAAGTCAAGGTTTTCATACCACCAAAATTTTCTCTAATACCGTTCCTAAGGTATGTGTAAAAAAAATTTTTATTTACATTTTTTTTTAACAACAGCATCTCCAGCAGAAAAGATATCCAAAGACGCCATTTTAAATTGTAAATAAATCTGTGTTTTTGAAACTAATGAAGACAGCAGACGTCAATGATTCATTTTCATTATTTGGCCTGGCACGTTTACTGCTCCAAAATATTATAAATGTTTCTCAAAATAAAATATATTGTGTGCAAAGGGGAAAAAACTATTAGTTTTTTGCACAGACATTTAAAAAGAATATATTTTAGAGCAGTAATCACAATACCGTTATACCGTGAAACCGTGATATTTTTATCCAAGGTTATCATACCATCAGAATCTTATACCAGCCCATGCCTAGTGCAAATATAAAACCAACTTTACCTCAATCACATAACTGAGGTAAAGTCGGTTTTACATTCACACATTCAGACTTTCTCCTTAACAATTTATTTCAGAAAAGTATTTGCAAATTCCAAAAAGGGAAATAATATTAGCAGCCAACGATTATCAAAGTACAACAGTGTTCACAGTCAATTAAATAGTGCTAATGTTGTTTTGAAGTCATACTTGCATGCTAATTCAGACCGAATATTTAAAGTAGCATGGTAAACAATATAGAGACCGTCAAATTGAACACATGTGCAAATATAAAACCAACTTTACCTCAATCACATATACAACGAATCATAAAACATTCAATTATATACAATACTTGAATAAATAAACCCACAGAAGGAGCACTCATTAATAATAATATAATCACACACAAAAACTACCAGCTCTCACCTGTCCAGTGTAAAACCAGTGTAAATCTATAAATCTATAGAAAAGCTGTCAGTTTTACCATAATAACAGAGCATTGTAGCAGTAAAATGATCTCCAGTCAGGACAGAGACACACTCACTGAAAAACTACACTTTGTAAGGTGTTAAAAATCGCTGCAGGTCCAACAGGGAAGTGTGAATTCTGTCTCCGCGAAGGCGTTCATTGATTCCCGTGTTTATTCAGTGAGGTGAATTATTTGCGCTGGTTTGTTTGAGGCCAGCTAACGTTAAAGCGACGTGTCAATTACAACACAAACACACGGGAGCGATTCATAGACCGTTGATATCTAAAACAGCTCGTTACCTGGTTGACGGTGGTCGTCTGCGAGAGTTCAGTCACATTCTGCGGGTTTTAGGCGCCTGTTTTCTGCGGTGAAGGAAAACATTTCCTTAGCATCTTCCCTCTCTCATCCCTCAGAGTCTGTCAGCTGTGGAATGCCGAGAGGACGAGAGCGCGCGCGAGTCGGGTGCGCGCTTGTGCTGCAGCGCCTACAGCGGTAGGATGATGAACTGCAGCATGGAACAGCATCATGGAACAGCATCCCGCCTCTAGTGGCAGGATGGATCACGTATCCTGGCAGAATACAGTAAACTGATATTCAATTCAGTTAAATCTTACTTGTATAGCGCTTTTCACAGTAATTATTGTTCCAATGTAGCTTTAAAAAAGCGTGCATGTTATTACATTACAGTCAAAATCATAAGTTAAATGGGACCTTTTTCACAATATTGTTATGACACTTTTAATCCACCTTAAATCATTGAAATATTTAGTTTAAAAAACATTTGTATGTGTTTATGTATGTATTATATCATCTTTTCATCAAATAAAAAAAAAATGAATTACCGCTTATGTGAGGGGTTTGAAGTGCAGCGTCTACAGTGCATGCGAAAAAGTATTCATAGCGCTTCAGTTTTTCCACATTTTTTATGTTACAGCCTTATTCCCAAATGGATTAAATTCATTTATTTCCTCAACATTCTACACACAATCCCCCATAATGACAATGTGAAAACAGAGTTTTTGAAATTGTTGCAAATTTATTAAAAATAAAAAAGCTGAAAAATCACATGTACATCAGTATTCACAGTTTTTGGCGTGAAGCTCTAAATCAGGGGTGCTCAATCCTGTTCCTGGAGATCTACCTTCCTGCATAGTTCAGTTCCAACCCTGATCAAACACACCTGAACCAATTAATTAGGACCTGAACAGCACTTGATAATTACAGGCAGGTGTGTTTGATATGGGTTGCAACAGAAATCTGCAGGAAGGTCGATCTCCAGGAACAGGATTGAGCACCCCTGCTCTAAATTGAGCTCAGGTAAATTCTGTTTCCACTGATCATTCTGGAGATGTTTCAGCAGCTTAATTGGAGTTCACCTGTGGTCAATTCAGTTGATTGGACATGATTTGAAAAGGCATACACCTGTCTATATAAGGTCCCAGGGTTGACAGTGCATGTCAAAGCACAAACCAAGCATGAAGACAAAGGAATTGTCTGTAGACCTCCGAGACAGGATTGTCTCGAGACACAAGGCTGGGGAAGGTTACAGAAAAATTTCTGCTGCTCTGAAAGTTCCAATGAGCACAGTGGCCTCCATCATCTGTAAGTGGAAGATGTTTGGAACCACCAGGACTCTTCCTAGAGCTGGCCGGCCATCTAAGCTGAGTGATCGGGGGAGAAGGGTCTTAGTCAGTGAGGTGATCAATAACCCGATGGTCACTCTGTCTGAGCTCCAGCGTTCTTCTGTGGAGAGAGGAGAACCTTACAGAAGGATCTGTGCAGCAATCCACCAATCCGGCATATATGGTAGAGGGCCCAGACAGAAGCCACTTGTCGCCTGGAATTTGCCAAAAGGCATCTGAAGGACTCTCAGACCATAAGAAACAAAATTCTCTGGTCTGATGAGACAAAAATTGAACTCTTTGGAGTGAATGCCAGGCATTACGTTTGGAGAAAAACAGGCACTGCTCATCACCAGGCTTATACCATCCCTACAGTGAAGCATGGTGGTGGCAGCATCATGCTGTGGGGATGTTTTTCAGCAGCAGGAACTGGAAGACTAGTCAGGATAGAGGGAAAGATGAATGCAGCAATGAACAGAGACATCCTGAATGAAAACCTGCTTCAGAGTGCTCTTGACCTCAGACTGGGGCGACGGTTCATCTTCCAGCAGGACAATGACCCAAAGCACACCGCCAAAATATCAGTGGAGTGGCTTCACAACAACTTGGTGAATGTCCTTGAGTGGTCCAGCCAGAGCCCAGACCTAAATCCTCTTGAACATTTCTGGAGAGATCTGAAAATGGCTGAACACCGTCGCTTCCCATCCAACCTGATAGAGCTCGAGAGGTACTGCAAAGAGGAATGGGCAAAAATTCCCAAAGACAGGTGTGTCAAGCTTGTGGCATCATATTCAGAAAGACTTGAGGCTGTAATTGCTGCCAAAGGTGCATCAACACAGTATTGAGCAAAGGCTGTGAATACTGATGTACATGTGATTTTTCAGGTTTTTTATTTTTAATAAATTTGCAACGATTTCAAAAACTCTTTTTTCACATTGTCATTATGGGGGATTGTGTGTAGAATTTTGAGGAAATGAATGAAGTTAATCCATTATGGAATAAGGCTGTAACATAAAAATGTGGAAAAAGTGAAGCGCCCTGAATACTTTCCAGATGCACTGTATGTGGCAGGCAGTACATGTGATGTTATTCTCTCTTTTGACTGCTGTTACCAGTCTTACACTATTTTTCCTTTTTCTGAAAGTCTTGATAAAACCATCGTGGAGTTTTTCTTTTATTATTTCAGCCAATATGATTGTAAAATATAAATATTTGTTGTACTCTCCCATTCACTGTGCACCCAACTATGATGATTTCCGCTGCTGAGACTAAATGTGAAAAGGGTCCATTTTGCCCCTTTCAACGATATATAAAATAAGTGTCTGATGTCCCTAGAGCTTGTATGTAAAGTTTAGCTCAAAATACCTTACAAATGATGTTTTATAACTCTTCAAAAACATCATTTTTAGGCTTTCATCTAAATTCGGCATGACTGTGGCTTTAAATTTAAATGAGAAATCTGCAACAGATTGAAAACAAGACCAATTTGATCTCTGTGAAAAACTGAAAACACGCATCTCAGAATGCATCATTCTATACAGGGTTCATTTGTGCAACCTAAAACTCCACGTTTATAATCCTCTTAGTCGCTGACATACCTTCAGCAGGTCAAAACTCTAATAGCAGATAGCTGCTTCTCACTCAGGGCTGTTTATTCTAATGAGGCAGAGAATAGGCTGGCTATATTCACACACTACGTTATAATTTTTTAAAGATGATAGAGTAGTTTAAAATATTGTTATAGATATGTTAATAATATATTTTTGGCATGCATATAATTGAATTATATTATGCACTCAAAATAAATAAAACTTAAAAAGAGAAAATGAATATTGCACATTTAAACGGATATTACACAGGCTTATTTTATAATTTTATAGGCCTATTTTATATATAGGCTATTCTGTATCTCAGCATGTTATCATTACAGACAGAAAAAAACACAGACATTATTATTAACTTTATTTATTTAAAAACATGTTTATTTTTATATAAATTTAGGTATTTATATTTAATAAATAAAATATAATTATACAAAAATACAAATACTAAAAATAAAACTGCAAACAAATCTACATTTTTTTAAACGTGATGCTCTACAGTAGATTTAAAAATAACAAATACATTTTTAGTATGAATATTAATTATATTATGCACTTAAAACAACAAAAATAAAATTAACAACATGAATATTAAACATTTAAACAGATATTACACAGGTCTATTTTAATTTAACCATTATAAGCTATCCTGTATTTCAGGAGCTTATCATTATTTTCAATTCAATTCAGTTCATGTTTATTTCTATAGCGCTTTTACTATGCAGATTGTGTCAAAGCAGCTTTACATAGAAGATTATAGTGAATTGAAACCAGTCTAGTTGTCAGAGTTTAAGTTCAGTTCAGTTTAGCTCAGTTTAGTGTGGTTTAATATTCACTGCTGAGAGTCCAAACACTAAAGAGCAATCCATTGATGGAGAGTTCAGCTCTACAAGTCCTGAACTATGCAAGCCAGTGGTGAGGAAAAAAATTCATCAATTGGCGAAAGTGAAGGATTAAAAAACCTTGAGAGAAACCAGGCTCAGTTGGGCACAACCATTTCTCCTATGGCCAAATTATAGACAGTCCTCCTGTTAGGAAAAAAATCTAATTTTCTTATTTGATGTATCACAATCACTAAAAGTAAAACCGGACGTTTTCATATTATCAAACGTTTTCATATTATCTATGTAGATAATATTTAAAAAATATCTATGTAGGTATATAGATCTCAGGAGCTTATCATTATAGACAGTCTTTCTGTTAGAAAAAAAAACTGCCTCAGTGATTATTATTATCTATATTTATTTAAAAAGATACGTACTTATAATTTAAACTATTTTTATTTATATTTAATAAATAAAATATTGTTATACAAAAATACAATCAATAAAAATTACAAAAAAAAACTGGAAAAAAACTACATCAATTATTTATTACCATTTTTTTTTAAATATGATGTTGTACAGTTGATTTAACAATAATAAATATGTCAACGTTGGTATGACTATTATGTATTTACATTATGCACTCAAAGCATATATATATACACAGTTGAAGTCAGAATTATTTGCCCCCCTTTGAATTTTATTTGTTTTTTAAATATTTTCCAAATGATGTTTAACAGAGCCCTGACATTTTCACAGTATGTCTGATAATATTTTTTCTTCTGGAGAAAGTCTTATTTGTTTTATTTTGGCTAGAATAAATGCAGTTTTAAATTTTTTAAACACCATTTTAGGGACAATATTATTAGCCCCTTAAAGCTCATTTTTTTCGATAGTCTACAGAACAAACCATCGTTAAACAATAACTTGCCTAATTACCCTAACCTGCCTAGTTAACCTAATTAACCTAGTTAAGCCTTTAAATGTCACTTTAAGCTGTATAGAAGTGTCTTGAAAAATATCTAGTCAAATATTATTTACTGTCATCATGGCAAAAATAAAATAAATCAGTTAATAGAAAGGAGTTATTAAAACTATTATGTTTAGAAATGTGGTGAAAAAAATCTTCTCTCAGTTAAACAGAAATTGGGGAAAAAATAAACAGGGGGGCTAATAATTCTGACTGACTTCAACTGTGTGTATATATATATAAATTTAAAAACATAAATATCACACATTTAACATATATTATAGAGACCTATATTTTTAATTATTATATAGAAAAACATATTTACTTATAAAATATGAAATATAAAATATAAAAATACAAATGATAAAAATAAAACTGGAAAAAAAACTGTGATGTTGAAAATGTGATGTTGTACAGAACTATCTACTATCTGTCTTACTATCTATATTTATTTAAAAACATATTTACTCATAATTTAATCTTTTTTATTTATATTTAATAAATAAAATAAAATTATACAAAAATGCAAATAATAAAAATAAAACTGGAAAAATGCAATTATTTTAGTTAATTATTTATTACTTTATTTTTGTAATTAATTAAAATTTTAAAACATGACGCTGTACAGTAGATTTAACAGTAGCAAATATGTCAATAATACGTTCAATTATATAAAAATGCAAATACTAAAAATAAAACTGGGAAAAAACAATTATTTATTACCATTTTTTAAATATGATGATACAGTAGATTTAACCAAAACAAAAATGTCAATAATACAATTTTTATACTATTAAGTAATTACATTATGCACTCAAAATATAATAATAAATACATTTAAGAACATAAATATCATTTAAATGGATATTACACAGCCAGTTCTATATTTTTCATCAATATATAGGCCTATATTCATTCAACCTTTATAGGCTATCCTGTATCTCAGCAGCTTATCATTATAGACAGTCCTCCTGTTAGAAAAAAAACTGCCTCAGAGATCCAAAAGCCCAGTGCACGCACACATTATGACGTAATCCTGTGAAAGAGCACGCGCTCCTCTCAACAATGTCGACCACCAAAACACAGCAGCCTCCGTCCAGCACAAGGAAAGCGCAACCGAGCAAATGAGCGGAAAATCCCGGCGCTGTGCGGTAAGTCAACGCAATGCAAAGTCATTGCTTTCCGTTAAAATGCATGCTTCCTTTCTCATTTTTATTGCATCTACGTTGATTGTCAGCCTCGCCATATCCCTTTAATGCATGTAAAAGAGGCGTGGCGGCACAGAACGGACGCAACAACCGCCAGAAAAGATGTTGCATTTGCTTAGCAACAGAGGGAAAAAGATGAGATGTGCAATTGTCAGCTGACTGTATGATGATGTATATCGACGAGATGCATGGTCGATATCTGACCAAAAAAAGTGCTGTCGGACATGCATGAAAAAGATTGTGGTGCTTTCGTGTGGATGCTTTACTCTACTGTACATTATTATCTATGTAGCATTTGCGCGTGCATGTTTGTGTGGAAACATAGCCTACTGTATAGGACATAAAGCAAAACTGAAACAGAAACAAAGAGACTGGGTTTCGGGTTTGGAGACCCGCTGACTGTCAGTTATTAAAGCTTTTAGGGTTTAATAATGTTGATCTGGTTACTTTAGATGACAGGTTTGTATTTTTACCATGTGCTAATGATAACATAGTGGCAATCTTATTAAATGATGCATATTAAGTCATACAATAATTGACTTATTATTAGTAGTATTCATTTGTAATTGTAGTTATATCATATTTATTTATCTTAATGTACCAATTATGCCTGCAAATCATTAAATATGGCACAATGTGTTTATTTTGTGCTTCATTTGACTTCTTATATTTAATTTTAGATCTTAAATTTAATTTTGTGGATTAATAATTAGGCTAATGATAATTTACAGCGATAAAATGTTTTTTTTTTTCATCATAAATAAATACCTGAATTTAATGAAATATTATTTAAAAAGTTTTAATTATATTATTATTAATTACTATATTATTTATTATTATATCGTTGTTGCTATTATATTTATTTATTTATTTATTTTACTGTACAAAATTTTGCCTGCAAATCATTAAATATGGCACAATGTGTTTATTTTGTGCTTCATTTGACTTCTTATATTTAATTTTAGATCTTAAATTTAATTTTGTGGATTAATAATTAGGCTAATGATAATTTACAGCGATAAAATGTTTTTTTTTCATCATAAATAAATACCTGAATTTAATGAAATATTATTTAAAAAGTTTTAATTATATTATTATTATTTACTATATTATTTATTATTATATCGTTGTTATTATTATATTTATTTATTTATTTATTTTACTGTACAAAATTATTTTACCATAAAATTTGTGGATTAATAATTACTATATATATAATATAATATAGTAATATAATAATTAATGATCATTTACAACAATAAAAGTTTTTTTAATCAACCAGAAAGTGTTTATTTAATCATATTATTATTTATTATTATATTACTTATTATATTGTTATGTTATTATATTATATTTATTTATTTTACTGTACACATTAAGCATGCAAATCATAAAATATGGCACAGTGTGTTTATTTTGTGCTTCATTTGACATCTTATGTGCCAATGCCTATTTAATTTTGTTCTTTAATGTGGATTATTAATTAGGCTAATGATAATTTACAGCATTAAAAGTTTTTTTTTAGCATATATAAATACCTCATAAATAAACACATGGAAATGAAATATACATTTTAAAGTTTGAATTATATTATTATAATTATTATTAATTATTATATTATATTATTTATTATTATGTTGTTATGTTATTATTTATTTATTTATTTTACTGTACAAATTAAGCATGCAAATCATTAAATATGGCACAATGTGTTTATTTTGTGCTTCATTTGACTTCTTATATTTCATTTTAGATCTTATATTTAATTTTGTGGATTAATAATTAGGCTAATGATAATTTACAGTGATAAAATGTGTTTTCATCATAAATAAATACCTGAAATTAATGAAATATTATTTAAAAAGTTTTAATTATATTATTATTAATTACTATATTATTTATTATTATATCGTTGTTATTATTATATTTATTTATTTATTTATTTTACTGTACAAAATTATTTTAACATAAAATTAGTGGATTAATAATTACTATATATATAATATAATATAGTAATATAATAATTAATGATCATTTACAACAATAAAAGTTTTTTTAATCAACCAGAAAGTGTTTATTTAATCATATTATTATTTATTATTATATTACTTATTATATTGTTATGTTATTATATTATATTTATTTATTTTACTGTACACATTAAGCATGCAAATCATAAAATATGGCACAGTGTGTTTATTTTGTGCTTCATTTGGCATCTTATGTGCCAATGCCTATTTAATTTTGTTCTTTAATGTGGATTATTAATTAGGCTAATGATAATTTACAGCATTAAAAGTTTTTATTTAGCATATATAAATACCTCATAAATAAACACATGGAAATGAAATATAAATTTTAAAGTTTGAATTATATTATTATTATTATAATTATTATTAATTATTATATTATATTATTTATTATTATGTTGTTATGTTATTATTTATTTATTTATTTTACTGTACAAATTAAGCCCGCAAATCATTAAATATGGCACAATGTGTTTATTTTGTGCTTCATTTGACTTCTTATATTTCATTTTAGATCTTATATTTAATTTTGTGGATTAATAATTAGGCTAATGATAATTTACAGCGATAAAATGTGTTTTCATCATAAATAAATACCTGAAATTAATGAAATATTATTTAAAAAGTTTTAATTATATTATTATTAATTACTATATTATTTATTATTATATTGTTGTTGCTATTATATTTATTTATTTATTTTACTGTACAAAATTTTGCCTGCAAATCACAAAATATGGCACAATGTGTTTATTTTGTGTTTCATTTTACATCTTGTGCTTGATTTTAGATCACATATTAAACATATTGTTCCATATTTTATGTTTGTAGGTATAATTTGTACAGTAAAATAAATATAATATAATAACGGCATAATATTTTTTTTCATCATAAATAAATACCTTATAAATAAGCACATGGATATTAAATATACATTTTAAAGTTTAAATTATATTATTATTAATCATTATTTTATTTATTATACTGTTATTTATTATTATGCCGTTATTATAAGATATTTATTTACTTTACTGTACAAATGTATGAACCACAAAATATGGCACAGTGTGTTTATTCATTCATTCATTCATTTTCTTTTCGGCTTAGTCCCTTTATTAATCTGGGGTCGGATTCACACTCATACACTATGGACAATTTAGCCTACCCAATTCACCTGTACCGCATGTCTTTGGACTGTGGGGCAAACTGGAGCACCCGGAGGAAACCCACGCAAACGCAGGGAGAACATGCAAACTCCACACAGAAACACAAACTGACCCAGCCGAGGCTCGAACCAGTGACCTTCTTGCTTTGAGGTGACAGCACCTGCTGCGCCACTGCGTGTTTATTTTGTGTTTAATTTTACATCTTATGTGCCAATGCCTATTTAATTTTGTTCTTTAATGTGGATTAATAATTAGACTAATGATAATTAACAGTGATAAAATGTTTTTTTTTATCATAAATAAATACCTAAAATTAATGAAATATTATTGTTAAAGTTTGAATTATTATTATTAATTACTATATTATTTATTATTATATTGTTATGTTATTGTATTTATTTATTTTACTGTACAAATTATACCATAAAATATGGCACAATGTGTTTATTTTGTGTTTCATTTTACATCTTGTGCTTGATTTTAGATCACATATTAAACACATTGTTCCATATTTTATGTTTGTAAGTATAATTTGTACAGTAAAATAAATATAATATAATAACGGCATAATATTTTTTTTCATCATAAATAAAATGATTTAAATATATTAAATTATATTATTATTAATCATTACAGTATTTATTATATTGTTATTATTATGCCGTTATCATATTATATTTATTTATTTTACTGTACAAATTATACTTGTGAACCACAAAATATGGCACAGTGTGTTTATTTTGTGCCTCATTTCACATCTTATGTGCCAATGCCTATTTAATTTTGTTCTTTAATGTGGATTATTAATTAGGCTAATGATAATTTACAGCAATATATATATTTTTTTGCATAAATAAATACCTCATAAATAAACACATGGATTTGAAATATACATTTTGAAGTTTGAATAATGCTATTATTAACTTTTTCCATAATATTATTTATTATACTATTATGTTATATTTATTTATTTTATTTTATTGTGCAAAATATGCTTACAAAAAACATAAAATATGGCACAATGTGTTTAATTTTACATGCCAATGCACATTTAATTTTGTTCTTTAATGTGGAATTTTACTTTACTTTTAGTGGATTACTAAGTGGCATATGGGGCAGCCCGATGGCGCAGTGGGTAGCACAATCGTCTCACAGCAAGAAGGTTGCTGGTGGGCCAGTTGTCATTTCTGTGTGGATTTTGCATGTTCTCCCGGTGTTGGCGTGGGTTTCCTCTTTCCAGTTTCCCCCACAGTCCAAACACATGCGCTATAGGTGAATTGGAGAAACTAAATTGGCTGTAGTGTATGAGTCTGAATGAGTGTGGGTGTACTGGGTTGTAGCTGGAAGGGCATCCGCTGCTTAAACATATGCTGGATAAGTTGGCAGTTCATTCCGTTGTGGCCACCCCTGATTAATAAAGGGACTAAGCCGAAAAGAAAACGAATAAATGAATGAATGAATGAACATAATATATTAATTAATGATAATTTACAGCAATAAAATTATTTTTTTTCATCATAATGACTATCTGACTTTATTATACCATTTGAAAAAAGTGTAGTAATTTTCTTTGGACTTACTATAGTATTTTTAACAATACTAGCACTTGAAATAACCTGTTGTGGTAATTCAATATAGCAATATAGCATAATTTTTATGACACTGTATGACGATAAATAATATTTTACATTACTGTGATGGTTGGGTTTAGGGTTGGAGTAGGGATAGATGTGAATGAAATACAATTTAATAAATAACATGAATAATACGGCACGCTGGCTCAGTGGTTAGCACTGTCGCCTCACAGCAAGAAGGTTGTATTGGCGTGGGTTTTCGCCGGGTGCTCCGGTTTCCCCCACAGTCCAAAGACATAGGTGAATTGAATGAGCTAAATTGGCCGTAGTGTATGTGTGTGAATGAGAGAGTGTATGGGTGTTTCCCAGTACTGGGTTGCAGCTGGAAGGGCATGTGTAAAACACATGCTAGAATAGTTGGAGGTTCATTCTGCTGTGGTGACCCATGATAAATAAGGAACTAAGCCAAAAGAAAAAAACACAGATAAATAACATGAATAATACGGCACGGTGGCTTAGTGGTCAGCACTGTCGCCTCACAGCAAGAAGGTTGCCGGTTCGAGTCCCAGCTGGGTCAGATGGCATTTCTGTGTGGAGTTTGCATGTTCTCCCCGTGTTGGTGTGGGTTTCCCCCACAGTCCAAACGCATGCGCTATACATTTGAAGTCAGAATTATAAGAATTTGTTTTTCTTTTTCAAATATTTCCGAAATGATGTTTAACAGAGCAAGGAAATTTTAACAGTATGTCTGATAAAGTTTTTTCTTCTGGAGAAAGTCTTATTTGTTTTATTTTGGCTAGAATAAAAGCAGTTTTAAATTTTTTAAACACCATTTTAAGGACAAAATTCAGGGTTTCCGCGGGGTCTTAAAAAGTCTAAAATTTAAAAATCTAAAATTTAAAAAGTCTTAAATTCGCTGTTCTAGGTCTTAAATATTTTTACACAGGTCTTATTTTTCCGATGTCCATGTAACGCTACATCTAATGCTCATTTAAATTCTGTTTGCTTGGTTTTTATGGTGTTGTAGTTCTTTATTTCACTAGTCCAATTGTAATTTGCGGTATCACAACTACAAATGAGACCATCATGCAATAGCTGATCAGCTTTCTGTTGTTGAACTCAGAGAGCACGGCGAATGTGACGTCATAGCTGTGTTTGCGGACGTTCGCTTTGGGTGCGCTCGACGTGATATCGGCTGGTGGAGCTCATGTAATGTTTTGAGACTCGAGTGAACAGTTCACGCTGGGTTTGATTTGAGTTGAATATGAAACACTTTGAAGAGATTTTGTCTGAAACAGGTGTGACTGTACACACATCTTCTTTATGATCCGTCCATGCGTGATCATCATAGAGATAACCAGATGACCAATAATTGTTGGCTAGAAATTACAACAGCAGTGGGAAAGGAGGAAAGTTTTTGTAAAAGTTTGGAAAAACCTGAGGGATAACTTTGTTAAAACAAAAAAAGAGGCCATGGCAAAAGTGGAGACCCAGGTGGTTTTAATATTACAGAATATGTTTTTCCACCATTTATAGGTTTTACACTGATGTATATGTTACAATTTTGAATTTAAAACAATTTACAAGTTACAAACTAAAATTAAGTAACAAATTATGTCTTTGATACAATTGAAGTCAGAATTATTCGCCCCCCTTTGAAATTTTCTTTCTTTTTTAAATATTTGCCAAATGACGTTTAACAGAGCAAGGAAATTTTCACAGTATGTCTGATAATATTTTTTCTTCTGGAGAAAGTCTTATTTGTTTTATTTCAGCTGGAATAAAAGCATTTTTAAATTTTTTAAACACCATTTTAAGGTCAAAATTATTACCCCTTTAAGCTATATATTTTTCGATAGTCTACAGAACAAACTATCCCTATACACGAACTTGCCTAATTACCCTAATTAACCTAGTTAAGCCTTTGCATGTCACTTTAAGCTGTATAGAAGTGTCTTGAAAAATATCTAGTCAAATATTATTCACTGTCATCATGACAAAGATAAAATAAATAAGTTATTAAAGTTATTAGAAATGAGTTATTAAAACTATTATGTTTAGAAATGTGTTGAAAAAAAATCTTCTCTCCGTTAAACAGAAATTGGGGGAAAAAAATAAACAGGGGGGCTAATAATTCTGACGGTAACTGGAAAGGAATTTATGAACCTATCAGTTTACAATATATTGATGTCCAATTTTTAGGCTTTATTGGTGATAATTGTCACGAATGTTGGACCATTATTGCCTTTTTAGCTTATAAGTAGAGGACAGAAACTAGCCAGACAGTAATGTGTGAATTGAGTGGGCAAAATAAAATAAAAAAAACGTCAGTATTTTTAGTAAGTGTACTTCTTTTTTGTTTTTATTCTTGCCATAATAAAAAAATATAATTGTAGAGCAAGCCAAGTTCTGTTGCCATTATTTTTTTTACTTTAATAGGTAGAACTGTCCGAGATATGAACAAAAGCAAGTGATGCATCATTTAGATTTAAAAAATTTTAGATAAATTTTTTTTTTAATAGTTATAAAAATCTTTATATTAAATTATAAAAATAATAAAAACAATTATCTTGAATGATATTAATGATATGACCTGTTCTGGAAACTTTCTACTTCTCTGTTTATCCGTCTGATTTTACTGTCTGTTTCTTTTGACCGGCCCCTGTCATTTAAAAGAATATCTCAATGGCGAACGCGTTAAGTATAAAAGCCTTGTGCATTTCGTGAGGTGCGCGATGTGGCGCCAGGCGAAAGTATAAATCAGACTTAAGATGTTTGTTTTTGTTTTTTCTGTAGTTCAGTTGTGCATTTAACCTGTCTTTAGTACTGTTTAATTTGAATACATTTATTTTACCACTAATTTTGTGATTTTATATTTTCTCTTTATGTGTATGCGTGTTTTTGATATTGTGATATACAGTAGGTCTTAAATTTAATAATTAATGGTCTTAAAAAGGTCTTAAAAAGTCTTAAATTTGACATTATGATATCTGCAGAAACCCTGAAATTATAAGCTCCTTTAAGCTATTTTTTTTTTAATAGTCTCCAGAACAAACCATCGTTATACAATAACTTGCCTAATTACCCGAACCTGCCTAGTTTACCTAATCAACCTAGTTAAGCCTTTAAATGTCACTTTAAGCTGTACAGAAGTGTCTTAAAAAATATCTAGTAAAATATTATTTACTGTCATCATGACAAAGATAAAATAAATCAGTTAATAGAAATGAGTTATTAAAACTATTATGATTAGAAATTCGTTGAATTTTTCTTTCTCTCCGTTAAACAGAAATTGGGGGGAAAAATAAACAGGGGGGCTAATAATTCTGACGGTAACTGGAAAGGAATTTATGAACCTATCAGTTTACAATATATTGATGTCCAATTTTTAGGCTTTATTGGTGATAATGGTCACGAATGTTGGACCATTATTGCCTTTTTAGCTTATAAGTAGAGGACAGAAAATAGCCAGACAGTAATGTGTGAATTGAGTGGGCAAAATAAACTAAAAAAACGTCAGTATTTTTAGTAAGTGTACTTCTTTTTTTGTTTTTATTCTTGCCATAATAAAAAAATATAATTGTAGAGCAAGCCAAGTTCTGTTGCCATTATTTTTTTTACTTTAATATGTAGAACTGTCCGAGATATGAACAAAAGCAAGTGATGCATCATTTAGATTTTAAAAATTTTAGATAAATTTTTTTTTGAATAGTTCTTTATAATAAATCTTTATAATAAAATTATAAAAATAATAAAAAACAATTATCTTGAATGATATTAATGATATGACCTGTTCTGGAAACTTTCTACTTCTCTGTTTATCCGTCTGATTTTACTGTCTGTTTCTTTTGACCGGCCCCTGTAATTTAAAAGAATATCTCAATGGCGAACGCGTTAAGTATAAAAGGCTCGTGCGTTTCGTGAGATGTGCGATGTGGTGCCAGGCGAAAGTATAAATCAGACTTAAGATGTTTGTTCGTTTTTTCTGTAGTTCAATGGTGCATCTAACCTGTCTTTAGTACTGTTTAATTTGAATACATTTATTTTACCACTAATTTTGTGATTTTGTATTTTCTCTTTATGTGTATGCGTGTTTTTGATATTGTGATATACAGTAGGTCTTAAATTTAATACTTAATGGTCTTAAAAAGGTCTTAAAAAGTCTTAAATTTGACATTATGATATCTGCAGAAACCCTGAAATTATAAGCTCCTTTAAGCTAAATTTTTTTTCGATAGTCTACAGAACAAACCATCATTATACAATAACTTGCCTAATTACCCTAACCTGCCTAGTTAACCTAATTAACCTAGTTAAGCCTTTAAATGTCACTTTAAGCTGTATAGAAGTGTCTTGAAAAATATCTAGTCAAATATTATTTACTGTCATCATGGCAAAGATAAAATAAATCAGTTATTAGAAATGAGTTATTAAAACTATTATATTTCGAAATGTGTTGAAAAAAATCTTCTCTCCGTTAAACAGAAATTGGGGGAAAAATAAATATGATCCCTGATAAATAAGGGACTAAGGAAAATGAAGGAATAATACTTAGTATAATTACTGTTTTTACATTACTGTGATGGTTGGGTTTAGGGGGAGGCGTTACTAAAATAGAAGTTACAGTTTTTTTTGGCTTTGGTGCATTTCTCACAACACTATTTACATTTGCACAACCGTTAATGCCTTTCTCAAAACAATTAGTCATTTGTGCACATCATAGTAGCAGTTTCTCATTCCTTCAAAAAAAATTGCAAATGCTTTTGGACATGCATCAGTTGCTTTCATACAACTCTCTGCTGATTTATAACATTATCATCTGCTTATGTCATGTCAGTCAAGATTAATTAAACTTGTGGATGCTGAATAGTCATTTCATATAAAACTAATGGTCCTCATTTCATTACTTGAGTCAGTACATACTAAAATGTTGAACTCGTTGTCAAAATCTGTCAAGCTAATTTTATTTTTAAAATGTTAAATCTTTTTTTTTCCTGAAAATGTCTCCTAAATTGAACAATTTGATGAGTGATTTACAGACCTGTGTATGTAGGTTCAGTTCCAATATGTACTGCAGTATTGTTTACAGTTGTGCTCAGCTCTACCCAAAGGGAGTTTATGTTTGTTGTAAATAAGGGTGCGTTTATTCTTTTGCACAATGCTGTGAATAAATTAGAATGTAAAGAGCAAATGCAGTAAAAATGTGAAACACACATATTCAGTGTCTTGTACTCAGATACCTCACTAAATGCAGTGATGTCTAACTTTACTGTAGTTTTCAAATGGCTGTGCTAATAGTATATAGTGCTGTCTGGAGCATTTTCAGGAAGCGTCACCAAAATCTGACTTTTTTGCATTGGAAAAAATAACAGAGTAAAGTGTCATAATGAAAACATGACAAAGCCATTTGACTATCTTGTTCATAAACAATGGTGTCAGGACTTTTCAATTTGATGACATTGACACTTTTATTGACATGAATACTTGCATTGAGGAATGAGCTCTCCATTTTGAGCAAGTGACGCGCTTTTGCAGGTTATCCACTAGGTTTTGCAGTTTGTACTAATTGTTTTGAGAAATGCATTAACTGTTGTGCAAATATAAATAGTGTTGTGAGAAATGCACCAAAGCCACTGAGAAAAACTGTAACATTGACCTTAAAATGCTTTAAAAAAATTAAAACTGCTTTTATTCTAGCCGAAATAAAACAAATAAGACTTTCTGTAGAAGAAAAAATATTATAGGAAATACTGTGAAAAATTCTGTGCTCTGTTAAACATCATTTGGGAAAAGTATTAGAAAATTCTCAGGAGGGCGAATAATTCTGACTTCAACTGTAAATGTGATGTTGGTTTTTGTCTTTTTGTTCAGATCAGGAAGGTTTAGAGGGGATCATGGCAGCTCAAGAGCCCTCTCCTCCGTCCTCCATGGAGAACAACAAGCCAGGGTTCCCGAAGAAGATTCTGGCCAACAAACTTGAAGATAAACATTTATGCAACTGCTGTCAGAACATTCTGAGGAGACCGTTTCAAGCTCAGTGCGGCCATCGCTTTTGCTCTTACTGCTTCAACCGGACTGTTGGGTAATTCACACTGCTGATCTAAAACACATGCTCTTGTTTGGTGGATCAGACTCAGTTCTGATGCAGGAAATTTAAACCGTTACATCGGAGTTCATGGAGGCTATTGATGAGCATCAAATTATTTAATTTATAAAAATGCTGTAGGCTGCAGGATATTGGGAAAATCTGATATTGCGATATTTTATATTTCTGCGATAAATATTGTGATATGAATACAGTTTCACAAGATAGTTTGAATAGCACTGTTGGATGCAGTTTTAGTCTTACAGTATTCAGGTACAGAAATTGAATAATCACAATGCAAAAAAGGCTTTTCTTACTTTGTTTTTGTGTCGTTTCTAGTCCAAATATCTACAAATTCTTAGATCAAGTAAAAATATTGTTTTATTTTCAACTTCAGAAGAAATAAGTAAAATGATCTGCCAGTGGGGTATGTAAAATAATCTTGTTTTCACTTTGAAATGTAGATTTGAACTAGAAACAAGACAAAATTTCATTCATTTATTTATTAATTTTCATTTGGCTTAGCCCCTTTGGGGTCGCCACAGTGGAATGAACCACCAACTTATCCAGCATATGTTTTACACAGCGGATGCCCTTCCAGCCGCAACCCAGTACTGAGAAACACCCATACACACGCACATTTACACACACAATCATACACTACGGCCAATTTAGTTCATCCAATTCACCTATAGCGCATGTGTTTGGACTGTGGGGGAAACCGGAGCAGCAGGAGGAAACCCACACCAACACGGGGAGAACATGCAAACTCCTCACAGAAATGTCAACTAACCCAGCTGGGACTCGAACCAGTGACCTTCTTGCTGTGAGGCGACAGTGCTAACCACTGAGCCACCGTGTTGCCCAAGACAGAATTCTAAGTGAGAAAAACCTTTTGTTTGCATAAATCTTATAAATTCCGTATAAATAAATCCTGGTCAACTATAATTCTGACTCAACATTGCATATCTTGCGATGTCACTATTGCGGATGTGCACATTGCAATATCAAAGCTAAACGATATATTGTGCAGCCCTAAAATGCTGACATCAAGTAAATCCTTAAAGAAAACCTAATGTTTTTGATAGCATCTCTTCCCTTGACTAAGACTGCATTTATTTAATCAAAGCACAATAATGAGGATTAATATTAATGAAGATTTATTATTATTATTACTATATACTGTGATGCAACGATTAATTTTTTAGCAATTTTAAAAACATTTTTAAAACCTGTTGGGTAATTCACACTGCACTGCAAATTTTAGATGGTAGATTTAACTACCTTAGGCCCCGTTTACACTAATGCGTTTTCATTTTAAAACGCATAAGTTTTGCTACGGTTACGCCATCCGTTCACACTACGCCGAGTTTTCGAGCCCCAAAAACGGAGCGTTTTGAAAACGCTATAGAGGTCATTTTCATTCTAAAACGCTGCTGCTCCGTCTCAGTGTGGATGGGGGAAAACGGAGACGTCTGAAAACGGAGGCGTGGCTGCTGAGATTCACTACCTGATTGGGGCTTTTAGGTCATTGCGTATCCTTCACTTATTCGTCAAGCCCCTATCACATGACTATAACGCTACCGGAAGACGGCAGACCAGCCTTCACTGTAAACAACAACATGGACACAGAAATGAGAGCGTTGTTTGCACTATTGTCCGTTTTAGGCACCATTGTGCAGTTAAACTCTGCCTTTTTTACTACAGCAGCTGCATATAGTCACAAGAGGCAAGCTATTGTTCGAGCACTCGCTAATCGCTGGCGTTCATCGTTCAACCAGCGTTTGTGGACTAACAATCACCAAATGCCGAGCGAGACACATGCTTCCTGTTTATACTTGGACGCGCATGCCCAGAGTGTGCAAATGGTCACGTGAGATATGTTTTTGGTGGAGTACTGTGGACGGAGATAAGTTTAGAAACGCTAGATGAAACGCTAGTGTGGACGCGGATCATTTTTGATCTAAAACGCCATTTCAAAACGAAAACGCATTAGTGTAAACGGCGCCTTAGAGTTAAAATTAACACTTCCTCAGAGTTTATATGGGAACCACTATAAAAGTGTTGAAATTGAAAATGAAACACTTTTGAAAGAGTTAACATTATCAACACTTAGAGTGTGTTAATTTGCAAACTCTTATAGTGTATAATATTAACACCACAAAGGATTATCTGAACATCAGTTTGTGTTACGTTTTAACACTCTTAGGTCCTTTTTTCAACACTGCACCAGTGTTCATCTGTGTTCTCTTGAAAGAGTTAACATAATCAACACTCAGAGAGTGTTAATTAGCAAACTTTTACAGTGTAAACTATTAACACCACATGCAAGCAAGCAAAAAGCAAGACATATGGCTGTTACATAAATAAATAAGCAGCTCCCTCACAAGCGTGAACTTTTCTTTTGCTCTATGTGAGGTGACAGTGCTAACCACTGAGCCACCATGCCGCCCAATTAAAACGAATAAAAAGTTTAATAAAATATTTATAATAATTCAGATATATGCATAGATTTTGTTGTATTTTATATTGTGTATATGTATATAAACTTACACATTTTAACACTCAAACTTCACCACGTTGAGCACTGAATAATGTGTATTAAAGCTAAAATGTGGATGTCAAAATATCAAATCAGTTTTCTGTTGTCATTTCAGATCTGGACCACAGAAATGTAATGCCTGCATCAAAGAGGACATCTTCGAAGAGCCCACGTCAATCCTCAAACAAGGCTGCGT
>CAIGQS010000395.1:2500-15000 GCA_903798195.1 Danio kyathit
ATTAATTTAATCAAACGTACACTAAAGAGCATTTATAAACAATATACAACCAGGCTGCTCCACATCTCCACTGACTCTGGACTCGGTATGAGCATGGGTCAGATAAGTGTGTGTGTGTGTGTGTGTAAATAAAGCTATGCTGGACTGTAAGCTGCCGGCTGACCTGCTCTTCTCTCTCTCATGTATTTTGGATGAGCAGCAGATTATTTTCCATCAGGGGAAACACTATTGTCCCCGCACCATTCACACACTCACACTCAGAAAACACCTGCATGTATTATTGATGAACACAGGAGGCGACGTCGACACATCCCATCATACACAGGCTGATTTCAGCACAGATACACTCTCTATAATGGATAATCGAGTTACCCAGAAATGAAAACATTCTGTTTTAGAAGCTAATTCTGCACAGTGTTGTTGGAGTATTGGGTTATTAATGCTGTTGCATGTGTATGTACACATGTAGTAGGCCTACTGTGACATAGTACATTATACTATGGTATTACTAATACATTTTACAGGAACGAGTTGTTAGGTGCTTGAATTTAATACTCTGCCAATAACAGTCAATCCTGCACTGACAACACTGAGGCCTGGTAAACACAGCCGCTTTGGGCTTTTACCATGGTAAGTTTGAAAACACTGTGAGTTTGTTTTGATCATGTTTTGTTGCCATGGTAACTTGTGCTACATGGTGAACCGGCTTTGATTTGGTATATATTTAAAAAAAATACATATGAAGAGATACTATTAATATATATATATATATATATATATATATATATATATATATATATATATATTCAGATGCAAAACCCTCTAAATCCATCAGACTGCTTTTCTTGTAAATGAGCATTTTCTATCAGGCTCCTCTGATTAGGTTCAGGAGTTATATTTTATTTGTAATGATAAGGTTATTAGCTGGTAAATAAAATACCTTTTTTTCATAAATGTCACTTTAGACAATTCTTTGTTTTTTAACAAGGGAGATTTTCTTTTGCGTCAAAACCAGCTCAATCCACTTCTGCTTTTTTTTGCAAAAACCTCTAAATCCACCTATTGGGACAAGACAGTGTATTAGGTAAAATATCACTAAAGATGAAATTAGAAAGTATTTTACTAAACATGAAACATATTACAGAAACTATCTGAAATCAAAATACATAAATCTGTCAAGTAAGTGGCGGTTCATTCCGCTGTGATAAACCAGGGAAAAAGCAGAAGGAAAATAAATCAATGAAATCTGTCAAGTAAGTGCATTAACCAATAACATTAAAACTGACATTAATTATATCTTAACAATCTGTTGTCATTTATGATATTTGGGATTTAGATTTAATGTAAGTAGAGCAATGTAAACATTGTAAACTAAGCTTGGTCGATTCAAATAATGGTAAACCATTGTAAAACCATTGTGAAACATCAATATCTGTGCATTATCCATTAATATAAAAAGCCTATCAGGTGTATATAGTTGAAGTCAGAAGTGTCCACACACTGTATAAAGGCACATCACCATTTAATAAAGTCAGATGTTAATGTGACTAAACGTTTCTCTTGTAGGTGAGTTAGGATGATCACATTTGTTTCTGTTCTGCTTAACAGCAGAATATTGAGAGAGATATTGTTGGAGAAATTGTTATAACTTTTCTTGAAAGTCAAGTTTACACACAATAAGATTATTCTGCCTCTGAAAAAGCTCAGATGATGGGGTCAAGGTTTTGGAAGTTTCTGATTGGCTAATTGACAACATTTGAGTTAATTGGAGGCACAACTGTAGAATAGTATTGAAGGAAAAGCTCAAACACACTGCTTCCTTGTGTGACAACATGGGAAAATCAACAAGCCAGAATCAACACAAAAGCCAGATTACAATGAGCTAAATTACACTGGGGAAAAGACTAATGTTTGGAGACATGTCCTGTGCTCTGATGGAGCTAAGATTGAACTGTTTGGCCATAATGACCAGTGTTACATTTGGAGGACAAAGGGGAAAGCTTACAAGCCTAGGAACACCATCCCAACTGTGAAGTATGGGGGCGGCAGCATCATGTTGTGGGGCTGTTTTGCTGCAGGAGGGACTGGTCCACTTCACAGCATAGATGGCATCATGAAGAAAGAACATTATGTAGAAATACTGAAGCAACATCTCAAGACATCAGCCAGGAAATTAAAACTTGGCCACAAATGGGTCTTCCAGACAGACCATGACCCTAAGCATACTGCCAAATGAGTTAACATGTGCTTTAAGGACAACAGAGGGAATGTTTTGGAGTGGCCATCACAAAGCCCTGAGCTCAATCCTATAGAAAATGTGTGGGCAGAGTTGAAAAAGCTTGTGCGAGCAAGACAGCCTACAAATCTGACTCAGTTACAGCAATTCTGTCAGGAGGAATGGGCCAAAATTCCTGCAAACTATTGTGAGAAGCTTGTGGAAGGAGACCCAAAACATCTGACCAAAGTTATACAGTTTAAAAGCAAAGCTAAAGAAATACCAAGGAAATGTGTGTAAACCTCTGACTGACTAGAAATTAATCAAAAACTCTCATTATTCTGGCATTTAGCAAATGTAAATGATTTAGGTAATCCTGACAGACCTAAAATAGTAAACGTTTAGTGATTTAACAGCTGACATTCATTAATAAATGGTTATGTTCCTTTTTTTAGAGTGTCTGTAAACTTCTGCTTTCAACTGTAGGTAATATGAAGTAATATGAATAATGTATTGTTTCATTCATTTTCTTTTCGGCTTAGTCCCTTTATTAATCCGGGGTTGCCACAGCGGAATGAACCGCCAACTTATCCAGCACATGTTTTACGCAGCAGATGCCCTTTCAGCTATAACCCATCTCTGGGAAACATCCATACACTCATTCACACTCATACATTACGGACAATTTAGCCTACCCAATTCACCTGTACTGCATGTCTTTGGACTGTAAGGGGAAACCGGAGCACCCGGAGGAAACCCACGCAAACCCAGGGAGAACATGCAAATGTATAGTTTTATACATTATATATATATATTTTAAAATAGCTTACATTCGCATATAAGACACAAGGTATAGGCCTACTGGGCAAAAAGGGGATGCCTCTTAGACACTTTTAGAATCTCATTCATTCATTCATTCATTCATTTATCCTCATAGCATCCATGTGGGATAAAAGAACAGCATCTTAACTCTGTCTTTCATAAAACGGAGTGGCCATTTAATGTGTAGTAAATCAGATTCATTCAAAGTAGCGTCGCTGTGCAAACAAACAATATGAATGCATGCTACACTTCCGACTGTACAGTGTGTGTTTTGTTTTTCTTATAATGCACAGAGTTTTGAGGTGCGGGACGTTTTCATTTGCCATTCACTGACAGTCGGACAGCCTCATCCAGCTCATCAAACTCCATCTTTTAAAATGGGAATCGGAATAAATCAGTCTCCTCATAAAGCCAGCATATCAGCGCACTGCTACATTGAAAACATATGATTCGATTCACACCTTCTGATTGGTTCGCGGGATATAGCAGCTTTTGCTGTCAAAGGCGTTTAGCGGCTTTTAACAACAAACTGTTATTTCTGAATGTGCTGACGCTGCGATTTAGATGATTAGAAGCAAATCTATTTGTTGATGGTGTACTACGTGCCTAAAGCATTCACTCAGTGCCATTAGCTCATTTTTGGCAGAAGTGGCGTTTAGCGGCTTTTGCATCTGAACTCTTTATATACAGTGCTCAGCATAATTGAGTTCAGCCCATTTTGAAGATGAATATTTTCCTCCATTTCTCAGTGAATATAGGCAATGTAATTTGGTGCCTTTAAATAAAACAGATTTATTAAACAGATTTATTTCTTAAAATAATATTTTGGTCACCAAAAATATTTAAATATTGAAAGATAATACAGCTTAATTCAAGCAAAAAAATTAGCAAAAAAAACTACATTTTTCTATTTTTTAAATAAAAACATACCAGATATTTGCACAAAGTGTTTGGAAGCTAGAGGAACCTTGTTTCACTGAATATGGCAGTGTACAACGATTAAATTAGTCCTCCTCCCAAAGCTTTTCTTTGCTGAGCTTATACCCAGAGAACTCAAACTATAGTAAAAGCGAACAGGTATTTATAGACCTCAGCTTGCTTTATGCCAAAAAATGTGTAGCTTTGCTATGGACAAAGATGCAAAGACCAACACTACTCAATGGATCAAACAGATGTCAAGCCTGCTATTAGAAAAAATAAGCATGACAGCATGAATTTGAAAACATCTGGAGTCCTTTCATCAGATATACCGAAGGTATGAAATGAACAGAGGAAGAAGTTGGTGAATAATTTTTATGTGGACAATGTAGTTCCAGTCTTACAGTTCAGTATTAAAACACTATTTAATCTGTGTATTTGCTGTACACTGTATTTAGTATGATAATAATGATGATTTACCACATAAAAAGGGACATTTTAATTTTTTGTTATTTTGTTAGATGAGCTCCAGATTTGGCTTCAGTACTGATTAATCTAATGTATATGCACAAATTTATTATTGTAGAGCTTTCTATTAAACATATGAATTTAGCAGAGAGATTTGTGAGGGGTGTACGCATATATGCTGAGCACTGTAATAATTTCCCTTTTTTTCAACTGTATATACAGTGCTAATCATAAATGAGTCCTCACAAATCTCTCCACAGTAATGTTCTCTCCAGCATGCTCTACAGTAATATATATGTGCAGATACACTAGTCAGTACCAAAGACAAAACTGATTAACTCATCTAACAAAGACACTGAAGATCACAGTCCAAACGTTAGACACACAAATGAATGTTATTAATGCCAAAATATATGATCTATACTCACTAATAAATGCATTTTAAGAAGCTCATTTATGCTGAGCACTGTATACTGTTGTTTTAATTATATTTTACAGCCAAAGATAAAATAATTAAAACACATATGATGGGTGGCGCGGTGGCTCAGTGGTTAGCACTGTGGCCTCACAGCAAGAAGGTCTCTGGTTCGAGCCTCAGCTGGGTCAGTTGGTGTTTCTGTGTGGAGTTTGCATGTTCTCCTCGTGTTGGTGTGGGTTTCCTCCGGGTGCTCCGGTTTCCCCCACAGTCCAAACACATGCGCTATAGGGGAACTGATGAACTATATTGGCCGTAGTGTGTGTGTGTGTGTGTGTGTGTGTGTGTGTGTGTGTGTGTGTGTGTGTGTGTGTGTGTGTGTGTGTGTGTGTATGAGTGTGTATGGGTGTTTCCCAGTACTGGGTTGCAGCTGGAAGAGCATCCGCTGTGTAAAACATTTGCTGTATAATTTGGTGGTTCATTCCCCTGTGGCGACCCCTGAATGAATAAGGGACTAAGCTGAAGGAAAATGAATATGCCCAGTATAAATGCATTAGTGTGAGTGTAGAATAAGAGCTGATCTGGGGTCAGTCTTGAAAAAAATGAAAATGATCATATGCGTTTGTTATTATTGCAGATAATATCTCTCCCCCTCTCCTTTTTTACATTTAATCTGGGAACAATTTCATCTTTTATCATTTTATTCAATCATTCATTGTCCTTCGGCTTATTCACTTATTTATCAAGGGTTGCCACAGTGGAATGAACCACCAACTATTCCAGCATATGTTTTACACAGCGGATGCCCTTCCAGTCGCGACCCAGTACTGGAAAACACCCATACACACTCATTCACACTCATTCACACTCATTCACACACACACACACACACACACACACACACACACACACACACACACACACACACACACACACACTCATACACTACGGTCAGTTTAGTTGATCAATTCCCCTATAGCGCATGTGTTTGGACTGTGGGGGAAACCGGAGCACCCGGAGGAAACCCACACCAACACGGGGAGAACATGCAAACTCCACACAGAAACACCAACCGGCCCAGCCGGGACTCAAACCAGTGACCTTCTTGCTGTGAGGTCATAGTGCGACACCACTGAGCCACTGTGCCACCTTTACACTTCTTTTTTACCTGATTCAGTTGTAACCATAGTAAAGTATTGTTATTAAATCATTAATTTTCAAGTAATCTGTGAACTGGTTTTGACTTTATAATTTAACTTGAACATTAAATTGCTCCACAGTGCAATACAATATAATCACATAATTAAACTTTACACACACACACACACACACACACACACACACACACACATACAGTAAAACTCAACCTTTGTTGCATTTATTTGTGCATAATAAAAACACGTGATGATTTCCACCATCACACTGATCATGTTTTTAGTGATGTGGCCACAGTTATAAGAGCTGGAGTTCATGCTATTCTTACAGTGTGTGCTGCAGACGTGTATGTGTGTGTGTGTGTGTGTCCAGCAGATCTAATCTCTGTCTGAAAGAGAAACTGTGTGTGTGTTTGTAATGAAATCTAAGACCGCTGTAAGATTGGGGAGAGCGATCGCAGCTGAACACACACTGTACACACGGGGGTCAGCGGTCAGTAAGAGGTCAGAGGTCACACAGGGGTCAGAGAGCTAACTGACTGACACACACACCAGATTCATCATCATAATGCAGTGAAGTGATGATAAGAGTCACACACACGTCCTGACCATACACACGCATGCACGCACATATTTATATATATATATACACACACACACACACACACACACACACACACACACACACACACACACACTACAGCTCTCTTTGTGATATTACTGGATGATTGTGTCTTGATCAGCCACAGCAGTGACTCGTGCTGGATGTATTTTAGAGATTTTAGAGTTTCAATTTCACTACTGTGACCATGATCACCTGATGCTGATTTTGTGTGTGTGTGTGTGTGTGTGTGTGTGTCCTTCAGTGAGAAAACAAGGGTAATGCGTGTGTTCCTCTACTCTACAGATGAGTGATGGACTGTCACCCTCAGCATCTTCGTCTTCAGCAGTGTGTGTGTGTGTGTGTGTGTGTGTGTGTGTGTGTGTGTGTGTGTGTGTGTGTGTGTGTGTGTGTGTGCTGATGATCTCTGGAGATCTGCATTGTTTCTGTCAGGGTTTCATCATTCATCACAACTTTCTTTAACACAATGAAGAAGTTAATAATAATAATAATAATTCTTTACATTTATATAGCGCTTTTCTGGGTACTCAAAGCGCTTTACACATTGGGGGGAATCTCCTCATCCACCACCAGAGTCCACCTGGATGATGCGACGGCAGTTATTATGCACCAGACCGCACACAACACACCAGCTGATTGGTGGAGAGGAGACAGAGTGATGAAGCCAATGATGATATGGGGATGGTTAGGAGGCCATGATGGACAGAGGCAGATTTGGCCAGGACACCGGGGTTAAACCCCTACTCTTTCTCGAAGGATAACCTGGGATTTTTAACGAACACAGAGAGTGAGGACCTCGGTTTAACGTCTCATCCGATAGACGGCGCTCACCGAGCAGGATAGAGTCCCCGTCACTATACTGGGGCATTAGGACCCACGCAGATCACAGGATAGGCGCCCCCTGCTGGCCTCTCTAACACCACTTCCGGCAGCAACCTAGCTTTCCCATGTGGTCTCCCATCCAGGTACTGACCGGGCGCAGCCCTGCTTAGCTTCAGTGGGCGACCATGTGAGAGTTGCAGAGAGCTAACTGCCGGCTAGCCGAAAGTTAAAAACATTCACGTCTTTTACCGTCACTCTATAAATGCACACAAACGGCTCAGAATAAAACACTCATCATATATGTCAGAGTGGTATTGAAAATGACAAATATAAAGTGTTTTGTCCCTCAATCAGAGCAGCTGCAGGTGTGAGAGATCACTAATTAACACTCATGACCATCATCATCATCATCATCATCATCACACTAAACTACACTAATAACAGCAGCTGCTCCTGTCACACACACACACACTGACTGAAGAGTGCAGACAGATGGACATCAGTCAATATATATACAGCTGAAGTCAGAATTATTCCCTCTTTGAATTTTTTTTCTTTGTTAAATATTTCCCAAATGATGTTTAACAGAGCAAGGAAATGTTCACAGTATGTCTGATAATATTTATTCTTCTGGAGAAAGTCTTATTTGTTTTATTTCGGCTAGAATAAAAGCAGTTTTTAATTTTTTAAAACCCATTTTAAGGTCAATATTATTAGCCCCTTTAAGCTATATATTTTCTCAATAGTCTACAGAACAAACCATCATTATACAATAACTTGCCTAATTACCCTAACCTGCCTAGTTACCCTAATTAACCTAGTTAAGCCTTTAAATGTCACTTTAAGCTGTATAGAAGTGTCTTGAAGAATATCTAGTCTAATATTATTTACTGTCATCATGACAAAGAGAAAATAAATCAGTTATTAGAGATGAGTTATTAAAACTATTATGATTAGAAATGTGCTGAAGAAATCTGCTCTCTGATAAACAGAAATTAGGGAAAAAATAAACAGGGGGGCTAATAATTCAGACTTCAACTGTGTACATATATATATATATATATATATATATATATATATATATATATATCCACACACCAAACACACTAAACATCTGCATGCTCACATACACACACACACACACAAAACACACCCTTTGTTGCATTTATTTGTGCATACTAAAGGCTATTTGAAGATGCTTTACGTTGTTTTCATAATCATTTGTAATTGTATAATAATAAATACATTCTACATTTCTAACTAGATTAATGAGCAGGACACTTTGCCTGATTATAAAAGATGTTTTAGAGGTAATTACATTTCATCATTAATATACACAAGGAATCCTGAGGACACAAACAGCAGCACTCAGTGGATATTCATATTACATTCAGACTTATTTCTCAGGTCAGATTTATTCGGCCAAATATCTCATAAATGAAATACAGTGAGTGAACGGAGCTTTTCTTGAGTTCAGAAGAGCTAATAAAGGTTGATCTCGTTACTGTGAGGAGGGACACACACACAGAGACACATGTCAAATGTCACACATGCTCTCTTGAAGAGCTCAGACAGAATCCCTCATCATCTCTGTGTTATTAATAATGAATAAGAGACTGAGCTCATTACAGGTGATTAAGTGCAGTAGTAAACAACCCTGAACATATTAATGAAGGAGTCGATTCCTCTTCTGAACACACGTCTGATACGGACTTCAAAAACGTATCATGATATCTTTTGGTATTTATTGTGATGACAATAATTTATATGCATCTACTGAGAGACAAAAAGTCCAGTATCTTCAGAGAGAATGAATAATTGTCATGTTTTTTTATTTTATAACTCTGCTCCTGTGTGTACACTGTCCTGCAGAGCTCAGCCATACTTAAACACTGAAGCAGCTCATCAACATTATCAGGATCATATCAACAACACAAGCAGATAATAAAGCTAGGTAAATGAACAAACAATATTTTAATAAAGAAATTATATTTTAAATAAAGAAATTAATGATATTTTAAGTAAATAAATACATGAATGAATCAATAATATTTTGAATAAATGAATGAATAAATTATATTTTATTAAATAAATAATATTTTAATAAATGAATATTTCAAACAAATAAATGAACGAATAAATAACATTTTAAATGTAAGAATGAATGAAATAAATTTAAATAAATAAATCAATAAATATTTTTTAAACAAATAAATATTGTATATAAATAAAAAAAAATTATACATAAATAATATTTTAAATAAAAAAATAAAAAAATATTTTAATAAATAAATAATATTTTAAATAAATAAATAATATTTTAATAAATAATTAATATTTTAAATAAATAAATGAATGAATAAATAAATATTATTTTAATAAATAAATGAATATTTCTGATAAATAAATAAATGAATGAATAATATGTTATTAAATAAATAATATTTTAAATAAATAAATAAATACATGAATGAATGTATACTATTTTAAATGAATGAATGAATGAATAAATTATATTTAAATAAATAAATAAATAAATAATAATTTAATAAATGAATATTTCAAATAAATAAATAAATAAAATGTTAATAAATAAATAATATTTTAAATAAATAAATAAATAAATAATATTTTAATAAATAAAAATATTTTAAATAAATAAATGAATATATTATTAATATTATTTTTATTGTTTTTAGTCATTATTATTATTTTAATTATTATTATTTTTTCCCATCTGTATCCAGTTATTCTGACGTCATGTTCTTATGTATTTAATTTTGTATTTATGTTATTATTTATTTATTGTTTTGTTGAGTTAATGAATGAGGGGTTAGGGGATGGGATTAATAATAGACAATACATTACTGTTTACCTTTCAATATCTAATTGTATTGTCATACAAAAGACCAATAAAAAGACTGAAATATAAATAAATGAATAAATTAATGAACAAACAAATAAATAATATTCATTCACAAATGTCTTTAAAGGTTAACAACAATGATGCACAAATATTCTAAATTTAAATTCAATTTAAATTCAATTTAATAACACATTTAGTAATTAAAGCAGGACATTGTTCAGAGATTGATCATATATAGGGCTGTCTTTGTGTATTTTGAATATTTATGTAACAATTAAACTTGAACATATTTCTGATCATATAAAAACTCCTCTGTGATTAAAGCAAAGACTTATTAAAGGCTCATTTTGGTCAAATGCAGAATTAAACATGTAAAACATAAACAATAAACAACAACAATGAACAAAATAAAAGCAAAGAACAAGCAGTGATTCTGTACATGCTGTGATGTATTATATCTGGAGTATTCAGTATGATGATGGAGACTGACCTCAGCTCATCTGTCTGTCTGTGTGTGTGTGTATGTGTAATCCACTGTTGTGATGTAACTCCCTCTCTCTCTCTGTATGTGTGTGTTTGAGAGACATAAAGAGGATTTCCAGCTCCAGAGAGCAGATTATTTCCTCTCTCTTTGTTCTCCAGCAGATATTCTGATAAAACACTCACTGAACAAACACTGATGACGGCCAGTAAAACACACACACACACACACACACACACACACACACACACACACACACACACACACACACACACACACACACACAGACAGAATTACGCACGCATGAAAACATACACCTCTCCATCACTGAGAACATTTTTTGTCCAGAACTGTGTGTGTAATGCAGCTAACCACATCTTCAGCAATTACTCTAAAAAAATCCAGTCGCAAAAAAGATTAATGACTATTTTTCAATTTTCAAAATAGTTCAACTACTGCCACTGTGTGTATTAACACTGAATGTGTGTTGTTATTATTGGGGTTAGGGTTAAGAGTAGAGGAATATGCTGGTGTTTAACTGCAGAGCTTTAATGCACTCCTGCATTGGGCTCTCATACTCTCTGCTACTTCATACTGTAGCCGTGGTGAACCCAGTCGACCAATCACAACAGACTGGGTCATCGGACCAATCACTGCAGATTAGCTTCGCGCTAAGGAGGGGTTTGGGAACAATTGAGTCGCTGAACGGTTCATATGGGAGTCGCTGGGATAATCAGGTAAAAATAAATGCAGATTATAAAGACCATGAAAGTGTTTTTTGACCTTGCATGCAGATCAGCCTGTTGTTGGAGACCCCCAAAACCAAATAAGGTTATTAACTATTAAAATATAAGGAATTATGATCATGTCTCTTAATGCTGAAATGGCTGAAAACATTCTCATTGTTGTTTTTCTGAGCCGCAGTGAGGATACAGTTGAAGTCAGAAGTGTCCATCCACTGTATAAAGGCACATCACCCTTTAATAAAGTCAGATGTTAATGTGACTAAACTTTTCCTCTTGTAGGTAAGTTAGGATGATCACATTAGTTTCTGTTCTGCTTAACAGCAGAATAATGAGAGAGATATTGTTGGAGAAATTGTTCTAACTCTTCTTGAAAGTCAAGTTTACACACAATAAGATTATTCTGCCTCTGAAAAAGCTCAGATGATGGTGTCAAGGTTTTGGAGGTTTCTGATTGGCTAATTGACAACATTTGAGTTAATTGGAGGCACAACTGTAGAATAGTATTGAAGGAAAAGCTCAAACACACTGCTTCCTTGTGTGACAACATGGGAAAATCAACAAGCCAGAATCAACACAAAAGCCAGATTACAATGAGCTAAATTACACTGGGGAAAAGACTAATGTTTGGAGACATGTCCTGTGCTCTGATGGAGCTAAGATTGAACTGTTTGGCCATAATGACCAGTGTTACATTTGGAGGACAAAGGGGAAAGCTTACAAGCCTAGGAACACCATCCCAACTGTGAAGTATGGGGGCGGCAGCATCATGTTGTGGGGCTGTTTTGCTGCAGGAGGGACTGGTCCACTTCACAGCATAGATGGCATCATGAAGAAAGAACATTATGTAGAAATACTGAAGCAACATCTCAAGACATCAGCCAGGAAATTAAAACTTGGCCACAAATGGGTCTTCCAAACAGACCATGACCCTAAGCATACTGCCAAATGAGTTAACATGTGCTTTAAGGACA
>CAIGQS010000395.1:22500-36931 GCA_903798195.1 Danio kyathit
TGATTTTAAGTGATTGTGTGATTTTGTGTGATTATGTGTGATTGTGTGATTTTGTGTGATTATGTGTGATTGTGTGTAATTGTGCATGATTTTGTGTAATTTTGTGTAATTGTGTGTTACTGTGTGTGATTTTGTCTGATTTTGTGTGATTGTGTGTGTAATTGTGTGTGATTGTGTGTGATTTTGTCTGATTTTGTGTGATTGTGTGTGTAATTGTGTTTGATTGTGTGTGATTTTGTCTGATTGTGTGTGATTTTGTGTGATTGTGTGTGATTTTGTGTGATTTTGTGTGATTGTGTAATTGTGTGTGATTTTGTGTGTGTGTGATTGTGTGTGATTTTGTGTGATTTTAAGTGATTGTGTGATTTTGTGTGATTTTAAGTGATTGTGCGATTTTGTGTGATTATGTGTGACTGTGTGTAATTGTGCATGATTTTGTGTAATTTTGTGTGACTGTGTGTGATTGTGTGATTTTGTGTGTGTGTAATTGAGTATGATTTTGTGTGATTGTGTAATTGTGTGTGATTTTGTGTGTGTGTAATTGTGTATGATTGTGTGTGATTGTGTGTGAGATTATGTGATTTCGTGTGATTGTGTGTGATTTTGTGAAATTGTGTGTGACTGTGTGATTTTGTGTGATTGTGTGTGAGATTGTGTGTGATTTTTTGAAATTGTGTGTGACTGTGTGATTTTGTGTGATTGTGTGTAAGATTGTGTGATTGTGTGTGATTTTTTGAAATTGTGTGTGATTGTGTGTGATTTTTTGAAATTGTGTGTGACTATATGTGATTTTGTGTAATTTTGTGATTGTGTGAAATTGTGTGTGATTTTGTGTGATTGTGTGTGAGATTGTGTGATTGTGTGTGATTTTTTTAAATTGTGTGTGACTATATGTGATTTTGTGTGATTGTGTAAAATTGTGTGTGACTGTGTGTGATTTTGTGTGATTGTGTGTGATTTTTTTAAATTGTGTGTGATTTTGTGTGATTGTGTGTGATTTTGTGTGTGTGTAATTGTGTATGATTGTGTGTGATTTTGTGTGATTATCTGTGAGATTATGTGTGGTTTTGTGTGTGTAATTGTGTATGATTCTGTGTGATTTTGTCTGATTTTGTGTGATTTTGTGTGATTGTGTGTGATTTTGTGTGTGTGTAATTGTGTATGATTTTGTCTGATTGTGTGTGAGATTATGTGATTTTGTGTGATTGTGTGTGATTTTGTGTGATTGTGTAATTGTGTGTGATTTTGTGTGTGTGTAATTGTGTATGATTGTGTGTGATTTTGTCTGATTTTGTGTGAGATTGTGTGATTTTGTTTGTATGATTGTGTGTGAGATTATGTGTGATTTTGTGTGTGTGTATGATTGTGTATGATTTTGTGTGTGTGTAATTGTGTATGATTGTGTGTGATTTTGTGTGATTATCTGTGAGATTATGTGTGGTTTTGTGTGTGTAATTGTGTATGATTCTGTGTGATTTTGTCTGATTTTGTGTGATTTTGTGTGATTGTGTGTGTGTGTAATTGTGTATGATTTTGTGTGATTGTGTGTGAGATTATGTGATTTTGTGTGATTGTGTGTGATTTTGTGTGATTGTGTAATTGTGTGTGATTTTGTGTGATTGTGTAATTGTGTGGGATTTTGTGTGTGTGTAATTGTGTATGATTGTGTGTGATTTTGTCTGATTTTGTGTGAGATTGTGTGATTTTGTTTGTATGATTGTGTGTGAGATTATGTGTGATTTTGTGTGTGTGTATGATTGTGTATGATTTTGTGTGATTGTGTTTGAGATTGTGTGATTGTGTGTGTGTGTGTGTGTGTGTGTGTGTGTGTGTGTATGATTCTGTATGATTTTGCGTGATTGTGTGTGAGATTATGTGATTGTGTGTGATTTTGTGTAATTGTGTGTGACTGGTTGTGGTTTTGTGTGATTATGTGTAATTTTGTGTGATTGTGTGTGAGATTATGCATGTATGATTGTGTGTGATTTTGTCTGATTTTGTGTGATTGTGTGTGAGATTATGTGATTTTGTGTGATTGTGTGTGATTTTGTAATTGTGTGTGATTTTGAGTGATTGTGTGTGATTTTGTAATTGTGTGTGATTTTGTGTGATTGTGTAATTGTGTGTGATTTTGTGTGTGTGTGTGTGTAATTGTGTGTGATTTTGTCTGATTTTGTGTGATTGTGTGTGATTTTGTGTGATTGTGTAATTGTGTGTGATTGTGTGTGTAATTGTGCGTGATTGTGTGTGACTGTGTGATTTTGTGTGATTGTGTGTGAGATTGTGTGATTGTGTGTGATTTTTTGAAATTGTGTGTGATTGTGTGTGACTTTTTTAAATTGTGTGTGACTATATGTGATTTTGTGTGATTTTGTTTGATTGTGTAAAATTGTGTGTGACTGTGTGTGATTTTGTGTGATTTTGTTTGATTGTGTAAAATTGTGTGTGACTGTGTGTGATTTTGTGTGATTGTGTGTGAGATTGTGTGATTGTGTGTGATTTTTTTAAATTGTGTGTGATTGTGTGTGATTTTGTGTGATTGTGTGTGATTTTGTGTGTGTGTAATTGTGTATGATTGTGTGTGATTTTGTGTGATTATCTGTGAGATTATGTGTGGTTTTGTGTGTGTAATTGTGTATGATTGTGTGTGATTTTGTGTGATTGTGTGAGATTTTGTGTGATTTTGTGTGTGTGTAATTGCGTGTGATTGTGTGTGATTGTCTGATTTTTTGTGATTGTGTCTTATTTTGTGTGTGTGATTGTGTGTAATTGTGTATGACTGTGTGATTGTGTGTGATTCTGTGTGTGTGTAATTGTGTATGATTGTGTGTGATTTTGTCTGATTTCGTGTGATTGTGTGTGATTGTCTGTGAGATTATGTGTGGTTTTGTGTGTGTGATTGTGTGATTTTGTGTGATTTTGTGTAATTGTGTGTGACTTTGTCTGATTTTTTGTGATTGTGTGTGCGTGATTGTGTGTAATTGTGTATGATTGTGATTGTGTGTGATTCTGTGTGTGTGTAATTGTGTATGATTGTGTGTGTGTGTGTAATTGTGTATGATTGTGTGTGATTTTGTCTGATTTTGTGTGATTGTCTGTGAGATTATGTGTTTGGTTTTGTGTGTGTGATTGTGTGATTTTGTGTAATTGTGTGTGATTTTGTGTGATTGTGTATGATTGTGTGTGATTTTGTGTGTGTGATTGTGTATGATTGTGTGTGAGATTTTGTGTGATTTTGTGTGTGTGATTGTGTATGATTGTGTGTGATTTGTGTGATTGTGTGTGAGATTATGTGTGATTTTGTGTGTGTGTGTGTGTGTGTGTATGATTGTGTGTGAGATTGTGTGCGATTTTGTGTGTGTGATTGTGTATGATTGTGTGTGAGATTTTGTGTGATTTTGTGTGTGTGATTGTGTATGATTGTGTGTGATTTTGTGTAATTGTGTGTGAGATTATGTGTGATTTTGTGTGTGTGTGTGTGTGTGTGTGTGTGTGTGTGTGTGTGTATGATTGTGTGTGAGATTGTGTGTGATTTTGTGTGTGTGATTGTGTATGATTGTGTGTGATTTTGTGTGTGTGTGTGTGATTGTGTGTGATTTTGTGTGTGTGTGTGTGATTGTGTGTCTTCATCCTCAGCAGTGTGTTTCCGCTGACTTGTAGAGTTTTCAGTGTCTGTCTTGTAGAGTGTGTGTGTGTGTTTCTGGAAACACATCTGCAGAATAATAATACGTCGCCCACACAGGATGTGTGTGATCTAACAGACGCTCACACACTGTCAGCATGAGGTGTGTGAGGTGAGCAGCAAACACACATGCCCTTTACACACTCCTGCATTAAACACATTCACAGAGTAGCAGACGACACACACTGAGTCTAAAACTGGAGCTCAGCGCTGGAGTCCAGTGACACACACACACACACACACACACACACACACACACACACACACACACACACACACACACACACACATTGTAATACACTCACACACAGATGTATAACGGTGATACGTGCACACACACTAACACACATACATTCTTACACACACACACACACACACTGACACATACACACACAAACACATACGCTGACACACACACATATTCACTCATACACCCCCCTCCCCCCCACACACGCAGGCAGACACATTAAAAAGCACACAAACACAAAGACACACACTCAAACACAAACATTTATTCTGACAGGCACACACACACACAAACACACATGCATGCACACACACTTATACGTACACAAACAAATACAAAACACTCACACAAAGACATTACACTGATACAAACACTCACCCAGACATACTTACTGTACACACACACACACAAACACACATTTATATGCACATACACACACTCTCACACACACATTTCCTGACACACACACACACACACATATCCACAGAGACACACACTCTCACTCACACACTCAGCCAGCTGATGTCTTTACACAGTGCTGAATCTACAGTGTTCTTTTACACGTGACTATAGTGTTGTGTTTGAGAGCGCTGCATATCTCTCTGCTGTCTTTACTCTTGTATTTATCTCTCCTCTTACAGCTGCTGTATGTGAGTGTTTGACTCTTCTAAAGCACAAAAGCACCATCACATGTGTGCAGATATTCAGAAACATGCTCAGATTGTTAATCTGAAACACAATGCTGAAGTCAGATATTCTGCTGTGAACATGTGTGTTACGTGCCGGAGCGTCTGTCTTTGTTTTGCTCTCTTTAACCCGCCCAATGCCAGTTTAGCCAATTATATTTCAGCACCCCGGGTTGCCAGATGGTGGAAAACAGCGTATTTCATTCATTCAGTCAGGAAGACTCTCAGAGCATGCGTCTGTGACCGAAATGTGACCTCTGGTGGACAGTAGCAGACTCTGAAATGAGACGCAGATTCAGAGTTCCACATGAGGTTATTAATTAGCAAATAATATTAATATTACGAGTGTAAACATTAGGTGAGCAGGTCACACTGTAACCGCGTATCCTCACAACACGCTACATGACGAGATGCACAGTGATGAGTGATTTGGCTGTTTGCACCAAACGAAACACGACAGAAATGTAAATAAAGCCATTCAGAAGAGCAGAATATGCACTCACTGATGAAATGGTGAGGTTTATAATCTAATGAATACACATTAAAGCTCTTTAACATCATTAAATGTAGATGCTGAATCACTGATATGTGTTGGAGTCTCAGTTCTAGAGTTCAGTTTCAGACGCTTTACTTTATTCTCCAGATCTGAGCTGAACTATCTGCTGCTGCTTTCAGTAGTGTGGCAATAAATGTCCTGTCAGACTCACATCATGAGCACTGAACACTGAATAAAGCACATGAGCTGTACCTGAGCTGATCATTGTCAGTTTTCTGTTGTTCATCTGTGAGAAATAGAAGCCGTTTCTAATATATCAGTTTCAGCTGTTGATTAGGACAAAAACTCCTTTAATATGGAGAATATTCCTTCTATGGTGTGCCGATGCTTTTGTTTAAAGCACAGTTTAAATCACTCGCTCCTGTCCTCAATCTGGCAACCTGCGCTTGCATGTGTTCTGATCTAGGAGTGCAATAACTTGTTCAACCACTGGGTGTCAACGTTACATACTGCTCCTTGTGTATTATATTTTATGCATGATTCACAACCAGAATAATCACAAATCAGATATCAATCAATTCCTTCATTTATTTTCCTTCAGCTTAGTCCCTTTATTAATATGGGGTCACCACAGCAGAATGAACCACCAACTTATCCAGCACATGTTTTACGCAACGGATGTCCTTCCAGCTGCAACTCATCTCTGGGAAACATCCATACACACTCATTCACACTCATACACTACGGACAATTTAGCTCACCCAATTCCTCTGTACTTCATGTGTTTGGACTGTGGGGGAAACCGGAGCACCCGGAGGAAACCCACGCCAACATGGAGAGAACATGCAAACTCCACACAGAAACACCAACTGACCCAGCCGAGACTCGAACCAGAAACCTTCTTGCTGTAAGGCGGCAGCACTACCTACTGCGCCACTGCGTCGCCCAATACATTCCAATTAGAGCTAATTAATCTCCAAAATAGAGCTGGTCAAGATCTCTGGTGATATTGTATTCATATCGCGGTGTATATTGCAGAGAAACTAAATAATCACAGTGACAGATTCAGCCAAGGGAAAATAAAGTAACAGCACATTTTCAATTTTGCATGAACTGCCCCTTTAACTGCACGAGGGCAACGAGTGTGTGTGTGTGTGTGTGTGTGTGTGTGTGTGTGTGTGTGTGTATTATAGATGATATCTGATCTGAGCCACTGTCACTACTGAGAGCAGAACAGAGCCATGAGGAAACACAGACTACACTTAATCACATTACACTGAACACCAGGTAGAAAACACACACACACACACACACACGTAAACTGCAAACACATACACACACACACACACACACACACACACACACACAAACACTAACCGCAAACAAACACACACACACACACACACACACACACACATAAACCGCAAACACACAAACAAACACACACGAATATACACACACATAAACCACAAACACACACACACACACATGCTCTAACACAAACACACATGTTAACCGCAAACATACAAACAAACACACAAACACACTAACTGCAAACAAACAAACACACACGTAAACCACAAACACACACTCTAACACAAACAAACAAACACACACACACACACAGACAGACACACACAGGTAAACCACAAACACACACTCTAACACAAACAAACAAACACACACACACACACGCAAACCACAAACACACACTCTAACACAAACAAACAAACACACACACACACACACACACACACATGCAAACCACAAACACACACACAGACACAAATGTACACACAAACACAAAAACACACGCCTCGGCTCGGTCAGTAGGAGTTTGCATGTTCTCCCCGTGTTGGTGTGGGTTTCCTCCGGGTGCTCCGGTTTCCCCCACAGTCTAAACACATGCGCTATAGGGGAATTGATCAACTAAACTGGCCTTAGTGGATGAGTGTGTGTGTGTGTGTGTGTGTGTGTGTGTGTGTGTGTGTGTGTGTGTGTGTGTGTGTGTGTGTGTGTGTGTGTGTGTGTGTGTGTGTGTGTGTGAATGAGTGTGTATGGGTGTTTCCCAGTACTGGAAAGGCACCTGCTGTGTAAAACATATGCTGGATGAGTTGGCGGTTCATTCCACTGTGCGGGACTAAGATAAAGGAAAATGAATAAATGAATGAACTAATTGAAAATGATTTACATTAAAAATGAATAATAATAATAATAATAATATTTTTATTAAATAAAATAAAATGAATAATGCACTTTGTTAATAAGAATCTAACACATGTGCTTTTAAATGATCAAATAAAACATTAATAAAAATATATACAATCTATAATACATCAAATATAAAGACAAACATGAAGAACAGAAATGAGATAGTGTATAATATCACGATATTAATAGTGTATCAATGAAAAACAACACTGATTTAAACAGGATTGAAGCACATTAGAATCACTAAACTTTAGTTTTGTTTTAAACGTTTTATCTCCAGAAGAAATCAAGACTCATAAAGTTTGATAGAACACACACGCTGATAAACACACACACTCCGATAAAACACACACACTCCTGCAGGAATTCAACAAGCGCTTGAAAACACAACACCAAAGAAGGAAGAAAAATCTATTTCAGCAGAGCGAATAAACTAGAGGAGATTCAACACTTAAACTGTGTGTGTGTGTGTGTGTGTGTGTGTGTGTGTGTGTGTGTGTGTGTGTGTGTGTGTGTGTGTGTGTGTGTGTGTGTGTGTGTGTGTGTGTGTGTGTAATCACTGAGAAACATCATATATACACACATAAACAACACTGACCTGAAGATTAAAGTCAGCGCTGTTCATAAATGTTTAAAGCTTAATAACAGTCAGTTCATAAGCTTTATAACACATTTCCAAAATATATTGTACCTCTAATCCATAAAGAAACCTGAAAAATAAAATCAATAATGATTCCCAAAACAATATGAAGCATCACACCCGTTTTCAGCCCTGATGATAACAATAATCCTAAATGTTTCCTGATCATCAAATCAGCCATTTAGAATGATTTCTGAAGAATCATGTGACACTGTGGACTGGACTAATGATGCAGAAAATTCAGCTTTACACCTCAAAAATAAATGATATTTCACCACATATCCACAGAGAAACTGGTTGTTTGGAATTATAATAATATTGAATAATTTTTTGGTGTATTTTTAAATCCTACAAAACCAGCCTTGCTCAGCAGACGTCTTTCAAAGTGGTTAATATATTCAATCATCCCCAATATTCTGAAAAGAAGTGTAGAATATTGATTTCAGTTTTTAATGTTGGTATAAGAATAAATAAGTGGTCCACACTGCTGAGAGAGACCTTTAACATGAATATATGCTGCTATTTTCATATCAATAACAATAATAAACACACTATAAGAAAAGCCTCTGATCATTGATGTATGGATATATGTGTAGAAAACATCAATCATGTGGACAGATGAGCTCATTACAGTTAAACTGTTATGATGCTTTGTGTTTACGCTATATTTTACACTATAGTATATATAGATCTACTTTTGTGAGAACCAATATAAAAAAAATAGTTGCTATGGTAACACAACAGCTATAGTAATTGATCTGTTGTGGTGATTCTACAGTTGCTATGGTAACACGATGGCTATAATAATTGATCTGTTGTGGTGATTCTACAGTTGCTATGGTAACAACAACTACAGTAATTGATCTGTTGTGGTGATTCTACAGTTGCTATGGTAACACAACAACTACAGTAATTGATCTGTTGTGGTGATTCTATAGTTGCTATGGTAACACAACAACTATAGTAACTGACCTGTTGTGGTGATTCTACAGTTGCTATGGTAACACAACAGCTATAGTAATTGATCTGTTGTTATGATTCTATAGTTGCTATGGTAACACAACAACTATAGTAACTGACCTGTTGTGGTAATTCTATAGTTGCTATGGTAACACAACAACTATAGTAACTGATTTGTTGTGGTAATTCTACAGTTGCTATGGTAACACGATGGCTATAGTAATTGATCTGTTGTGGTGATTCTACAGTTGCTATGGTAACAACAACTACAGTAATTGATCTGTTGTGGTGATTCTACGGTTGCTATGGTAACACAACAACTACAGTAATTGATCTGATGTGGTGATTCTCCGGTAGCTATGGTAACACAACAACTAAAGTAATTGATCTGTTGTGGTGATTCTACAGTTGCTATGGTAACAACTATAGTAATTGATCTGTTGTGGTGATTCTATTGTTGCTATGGCAACACAACAACTACAGTAACTGATCTGTTGTGGTGATTCTACAGTTGCTATGGTAACAACAACAACAGTAATTGATCTGTTGTGGTGATTCTACAGTTGCTATGGTAACAACAACAACAGTAATTGATCTTTTGTGGTGATTCTACAGTTGCTATGGTAACACAACAACTATAGTAATTGATCTGTTGTGTTGATTCTATAGTTGCTATGGTAACACAACAACTACAGTAACTGAACTGCAGTGGTGATTCTACAGATGCTATGGTAAAACACATCTACATCTACAGTAATATAAACAAATGACCCAGCAATGTAGTTTTTAACAACTATAGAGTATATTAGATTACAATACACCACAGTTTACTGCAGTAAAAACTACACTACAGTAATAATATACTACAGTATTTATTGCAGTTGATCAGTTCACTATAGTTAATACTACAGTATGCTGCAGCATTCATTAACAAAGAGTCATACATACTGCACTATACACAATATAATAAACATTACTCTAATATGGCTCAGTATTTTGCTATAAATTACTATAGTATTTGTCATGTGGGCATATAGTCTGAATGCACAAGGCTACATTTTTTAAAACTTTAATTAAAAACTGTTTGCAAATTAAAAAAAGTATGATTTGAACCTTTACCCTGCTGAGAGCACTGAGTGTTACGACGCACGAGTTGACGTCTACATAGTGTACTTTTCTAAGTGCTTATTTGAACAAAGAAGTAGAGAATAACTGAGACGCTCAGCAGAATCAATCTCTGGCTCTCAGCTTTATTAGCCATCAAACACACAGTATTTATGTGCAGAATATCTGTGTGTGTGTTTCTCTGGCAGCTCACGGCCGTCAGACACACACATTTAAGACCAGTTTCTCCTCAAGTGTGAGTTTACTGGATAAAGAGACCTGAAGCAGAGCGAGTACCCTGCAAACAATGCTTTTCTTACTCTGAGTCTAGTCTGAAACTTAATCTAAAATCTCTTAAATCAAGAATTTCAATTTTCTAAACAAGCAAAAAATTATCAGAAGTAATGGGTCAAAATGAAGTGAGTTTTTCCTTAAATCAAGCAAAATAATCTGCCACTGGGGGAAGAGAAATAATGATATTTTAAGAATATTTAGCTTACCCCATTGGCACATTATTTTGCTACTGCTTAGTTTTAAATCGTTTCAAACTGAACAGAACATTTCTTTAAAGTCTGCATGAAGTTTTATTTCTGTATGTTTATATACTTCTAGCATATTAAGTAAGCGGCGGGGCTTTTCAATATTGAAAGGTGGGGCTTTCTTTTGCACATTATTCCCTAATAGCAAACTAACATTACGAAGGGGTGTGGTTAGGAATATTAATATGCAGTATATGCAAACCCTCGTGTTGATGTCAACAGAAGGAGTCAATCCAAACGCAGAGGCAGATGCTCAGACTTTCAGTGAAGATGAACAAAACAAGCACATTTTTTCAGTGGATTATAAAGCTTGGATTTATTTTTTACCTTAACAATAACAATGTCATTAAACAATGTGACAATAACAATGGAAATTACGATTTCACACAGGCTTTAAGCTATCTGGGCATAATTTTAAAAAAAGCCAAACAACTTACTAAAAAATTAAAGTACAATTCGAAATAAAAAAATAGTTTACATAGTTATTTCCCCAATTCAATACAGCACTCTAATGAGAAAATCTCAGCAGTTATTTCAGACTTTCAGTGTCGCCTTCGCTTAAAATCCCACAATCTGACCCTGTTAAAGTACACATGAAACTAAACTAAGCATACTGACTTTGTTCACTCACATTGCTAGTTTTGTGCTGAACAATTCATCTGTGCATGTCATTAAGAACAAAAAAAAACAATAGTCTGCCCTTCTAATCTTTAACTGAAATCTAAAAATACAAAAGTTAAATAATGCTAAACTCTCAGATTAGGCCAGTCTGAGGTAGTGGGCGTGGCTAACACACATAACCACGCCCCTCCGGCTATCAGCACTATGACAACAAACAGAAATGGTGAGGAGGAGGAGTCTATTAGGCTGTAATAACTCTCCCCAAACCCTTTTCCCCATCTTTCTGAATGACACGCCTACTTTAATACAGCCAATCAGCTTGCAGGAGAAAAAACAAGCCACTCCCACTGTTTTGCCATTTAATATTCTGTTTCTCTAGGAACTGCATTACAATACGAAAAAAAAAAAAACAAACGTTTGCAGCTTCCAGTGGACTTTAAATTCACATAATCCTGATCTGCAGCCCTAACCCTAACTCCAGGATGAGTTCTGCAGAACTGAACGATCCCAGATCAAGTCAAATCAATCAATAATCAAATATAATGGAGTATATAATGAAGAACAAAACATCCAGAGCCCGATCAAAACTGAACACTGGCCCAAGCAGATCCACATCACAAGCAGACAACAGACAGACAGCTAAAAATGGACAAGCTGGAGGCGTGTGTGTAAGTATGTGTGTAAGTGTGTGTGTGTGTGTTCATCGTCCAATCAACAATACAGGAGCCAAACACACACTATCAACTATCTCATCTCAAGAGTCAATGAGCAAGAAAACCCATGCATCATAAATCAATATTGAAGAAACCTTTTAGACTTATAATATAGGGAAATTCTTATTTTATACAATAAGTAGTGGTGTACGCATGATGGATAATTAAAATAAAGCACTAGAGGTTCATCAGCAGCTGTTGTAGAAGACTGAAGGGTTTATTCTGTGATAAACACCGCCTGGATGTACATTATGCTGATTATTACACCACTAGTAAACTATTATGATTACAGCTCATCTCCATGTTTATTAACCCTTTAATTAGATGTAAAGCTGGCAGAAAAAAAGAAAGAATTATTATTATTATATATCATTCAGTTCATTTAATTTGTATAATTATACATAATTAATCATTTTAAGTTAAGTCAACATAACAGTTTGTAGTTACAACAGGCTTTACTCATGTTTTTAAGTAATCAAACGGTTTTTAATACACAACATGTTATTACAAATCACTCATTCATTTGTTCATTCATTTGTTCGTTCATTCATTCATTAATTTGTTCATTCATTCATTAATTTGTTCATTCATTCATTCATTTGTTCATTCATTCATTTGTTCATTTGTTTATTCATTTATTCATTTGTTAATTCATTCATTAATTTGTTCATTCATTAATTCATTCATTCATTCGTTCATTTGTTCATTCATTCATTCGTTCATTCATTCATTTGTTCATTAATTCATTAATTCGTTCGTTCGTTCATTCATTCATTCATTCATAAATGTATTCATTCATTCATTTGTTCATTCATTCATTTATAAATGTATTCATTCATTCATTCATTTGTTCATTCATTCATTCATTTGTTCATTCATTTGTTAATTCATTTGTTCATTTATTCATTCACTCATTCATTCATTCATTCATTTGTTCATTCATTCATTCATAAATGTATTCATTCATTCATTTGTTCATTCATTCATTTATTCATTTTCTTTTCAGCATAGTGCCTATTATTCAGGGGTTGCCACAGTGGAATGAACCGCCAACTATTCCAGCATATGGTTTACACAGTGGATGCCCTTCCAGCCGCAAACCAGTACAGGGATCACCCATACACTCATTCACACACACACTCATACACTACGGCCAGTTTAGTTGATCAATCCCCCTATAGTGCATGTGTTTGGACTGTGGGGGAAACCGGAGCACCCGGAGGAAACCCACACCAACACGGGGAGAACATGCAAACTCCACACAGAAACACCAACTGATCCAGCCGGGACTCAAACCAGAGACCTTCTTGCTGTGAGGTAATCATGCCACGACTGTGCCACCTTGACGCCCTTGTTAACTCTTTAATTAAATGTAAAGCTTGCAGAAAGAAAAAGTAGAATGCAGAAAGAAAGAATTATTATTATTATTAAATTGCCTTAATTTGTATAATTGTACATAATTAATAAATTCAAGTTAAGTCAACACAACAGTTCCAACTTACAGCATTTACTCATGTTGTTAAATAATCAACTGAACTGTATAATACACAACAATAAATTATTAAATATTAAACAAATATTATATTTATGATTGTTCAATAATAGTGTGTGTGTGCGTGCGTGCGTGCGTGCGTGCGTGCGTGCATGCGTGCGTGCGTGTGTGTGTGTGTGTATAATGAATCCACCGTCTGGTCGGGTCAGGATAATTGGCCGCTGATCGTCCAGACTAATGATCTCGCCTCAAAATGTCGCTCGCCATAAATATTTAATTTAAAAGATGGCAAAGTTCAAAGAGAAACGTCCAGCGGTGATGATGGCAGAGGGAAGAGAGAGCTTGATTGGGATGATTCTGTAGGGAGTGCATCTGCATAAAATAGAATAAAAATAACTATCTACAAGGGGCAGCGCGGTGGCTCAGTGGTTAGCAAGAAGGTCGCTGGTTCGGCTGGGTCAGTTGGTGTTTCTGTGTGGAGTTTGCATGTTCTCCCCGTGTTGGTGTGGGTTTCCTCCGGGTGCTCCGGTTTCCCCCACAGTCCAAACACATGCGCTATAGGGGAATTGATCAACTAAACTGGCCGTAGTGTATGAGTGTGTGTGTGTGTGTATGGGTGTTTCCCAGTACTGGGTTGTGGCTGGAAGGGCATCCGCTGTGTAAAACATGTGCTGGAGTAGTTGGCGGTTCATTCCGCTGTGGCGACTCCTGATGAATAATGAGACCAAGCCGAAAGAAAATGAATGAATGAACTATCTACAAGCACAGATAAAATCAATAAAGATGTTAATTAAATCAACAGCATTTTACTGTTTTCTGAGGAGTCGAACTGTATTCAGGTATTCAGTCTTTGAATAATTAGGATAGGATAGTCTATACACACACGGCTTTCTGACGCTGCCTACCGAGTGCATCTAAGTTACTGAGGAAGGCGGAGGGTTTTTTCTACCATTCGTCGTGCGGTATCAAACACTCCATTAAAACTCCACTCTCCAGCAGTTCCTCGCATGCAATATCTCATTTGTCACGGGGGACATGCA
>CAIGQS010000396.1:0-2500 GCA_903798195.1 Danio kyathit
ACACACACACCTTTTCATTAAAGCACACAGCATATATGCATTCATGAGAATGGAATGGATGCAAGTTGAGGATAATGACCTTAAGACCTGATCACCCCTAAAAGCCTGGAAAAAAGTCACAAGGCTGTGGATAATATGTTAACAACAACACAATGCATTTTTATCTCCAGTTGTGCAATTTCTTATTAATGTAACAACAACAATATAATATCTGAAAATTATCCAAGTATTAGTCTTGTTCTCACTTGATTATGGGTCAACCCTTGGGGTGAGGTTTTGTGCTTTAGAACGGAGGGATTTCCTAGGAGACTGCAGAGATTTTTCTTCCAATGAAGCCGTTGACCTGCCACAAAAACATGCAGTTAAAAAAAGGTAACTAAAAATGGAGACGCTTCTCATAAATGCTGTGCATCTTTCTGCCAATGTAACAATTTATATATATAATCAAGTCAGGATGAGTGTAGTATGTCCATCAAGCCTGAAACTTAAAGGGATAGTTCACCCAAAAAAAATTTTTTTACTCACCCTCATGTTCCAAATCCATATCACCTCCGATTATCTTCAGAACACAAATTAAGATGTTTTGGATCTGATCCTCCCATAGACACCACTGAAAGTGCACATTCAAATTACACAAACCTACTAAAAACATAGTTAATGTAGTCCCATGTGACATGGGTCACTCAATTTGAACATGATAAAGCAAAAAGAATACTTTTTGGCTGAAACAGTAACAACAGTAAAAAGATTCATGCTTTTAATTGTACTGCTTTATTTACTTTTTGACATTTGGCTTTGGCTTCACTGACTGCCTCAGATCCTCCGCTTCCTTTTGAGAGAGAGAGAGAGAGAGAGAATTTTTCTGAATAGACAGCAGCCATAATTATACTAAAAGGTGTGCTAATGGATGAAGACAGAAATTACAATATCTTTGTAAACTACATTGTTAAAAAAATACAAGAACCCACCAAAATCAAATTTTACATATTTTTAAAATCTATATGTGAAGTTACACCTGTAAGATAACAAGTGAATACAAGAGAAAGAAAGGAGAAGGAGAAAAGGACAGTGCAGTGGGGGACAACAGTGAAAGAGCAGCAGGGAGAGAAAAAGAGACAGAGTAGGGTGGAGACTGAGGTAGGGAGAGGGCAAGTGAAATGGAAAACAGCTGATTAGTCCTTTACTAAAATGTCCACATACTTGCCATATCTTCAGAGATGACAAGAAGGCTTCCTTCTCTGCGATGTTCTCAAGACGCTTGAGTTCGTAAGCAGACAGTCCAGAACATGCATCCTGGTGATACAAGGCATTTCTTACTAAACACTTCCAAAATCATATCAATGGCGTAAAATCACTGGTTCATGAGCACTAGGAAATGTCTGTGTCCTCACCTTGTTGTTTAGGCGAGGATTGTTGTTTCTGGCAGAGAAGGGGCATGTGGGTGCCAGAATCCGGACAACTTCATCTTCAGGTTCCTCTGGACCAAGCGGATTTAATTTCCTCAGAGTGAAAGCTTTACCAACATTTACCTTGCATTATTTTTTTAATTCAAAACAACCCAATGGACTCAATGTTGAAATACTGGTGGTCAATGTGTCCTCATGTCCATTCCATTCTCATGAATACCCCATGTTATCTAGATGGAAATAATTACTGGCACACTATTCTGATACATACCACATATTCTTTAACAAGTGTGTCCAGGTCTTCATTGAGGTAGATGCTCTGACAGCTCATCACACAATCTCCTGGTATGGTGTGAATGTCTTCAGCCTAAGATGTTTTAATCATTCATACTTGTAAGATAACGAACTTTCACACAATTTGCAATGCCACATTCACACAGCACCTGTGAATGAAGACAAACACAAAAACAACTCTATTAGGTTATTTGTGAACTTAGCTGAATTTTCACTTAAGTATTTTGTTAGGGTTTAACAAGATTAATGATGCTCCAAACGTAGAAGCTAACTCTTGTTCAATTGTATAATGTAAAATAATACATGGAAAAAACCCACATTTTCAACCTAGTCTTATATCAAACATTATCATTTTATATGGTACATTAAATACTTCACATTTTAACGTTTACTCTAAACATTTCAGCATTATATTGAAAATCTATTTTACATTACATGGACTGAACATTAATTAAAACTTAATTTAATATGTTTTACATTTTAACGTGTACATCTTTTAACTTTTACTTACAAAAATCTATGTTGCCACGTGGAGGTGAGAACACGGCGAGAGGAAAACTAAGAAAAAAACCCCAATGAGTTACGTTTCTGGAAAAAAGAATAAAATAAGTGGCGTCATTCAATTCAGCAAAACAGTAAACATTAGTTTACATACTACAGTGACAATTCTTAACTTCAAATTTGATTCTCTGTATTTTCACAAACATAAAACCCTACAGCAATGGGTTAATTTGATGCATTTAAAGTTGTTTGGCCAAGCTAGCTGAAGTTAAGATTCTAACTGGCATCTGTATTTTGGT
>CAIGQS010000396.1:10000-12500 GCA_903798195.1 Danio kyathit
TCTGCGGTGCAGTGGCGCAGTAGGTAGTGCTGTCGCTGGTTCGAGCCTCGGCTGGGTCAGTTGGTGTTTCTGTGTGGAGTTTGCATGTTCTCCCCGTGTTGGCGTGGGTTTCCTCCGGGTGCTCCGGTTTCCCCCACAGTCCAAACACATGCGGTACAGGTGAATTGGGTAGGCTAAATTGTCCATGGTGTAAAAGTGTGAATATGTGTGGGTGTTTCCCAGAGATGGGTTGCAGCTGGAAGGGCATCCGCTGCGTAAAACATGTGCTGGATAAGTTGGCGGTTCATTCCGCTGCGTAAAACATGTGCTGGATAAGTTGGCGGTTCATTCCGCTGCGTAAAACATTTGCTGGATAAGTTGGCGGTTCATTCCGCTGTGGCGACTCCAGATTAATAAAAGGACTAAGCTGAAAAGAAAATGAATGAATATATTTAGATACTCATAAAGTAGTTATCTATACTTTTTTGTTGTAATTGTAACTGCTTACCCACATATAATTACACCCCATAATAAAAATAAATAAATAATAATAATAATAAGATTAATTCATTCATTCATTTTACTTCGCCGTAGTCCCTTATTCATCAGAGGTCGCCATGGCAGAATGGACCACCAACTTATCCAGCATATGTTTTTACGCAGCGGATGCTCTTCCAGCTGCAACCCAGTACTAGAAAAACACCCAAACACACTTATACACTCATACACTAAGGCCAGTTTAGTTGATCAATTCCCCTATAGCGCATGTGTTTGGACTGTGGGGGAAACCGGAGCACCCGGAGGAAACCCGCGCCAACACGGGGAGAACATGCAAACTCCACACAGAAACGCCAACCCGAAGCAGCGACCTTCTTGCTTAGAGGTGATAGTGCTGACCACTGAGCCACTGTGTCGCCCCACCCCATATAATAATAATAATATTATCAATGCAGTTTTGATTTAATAATAATGAAAGTGTGTCTCCTCAGAAGGTGGCTTGTGTGTGTTTTCTCCGTCTGTCAGCTTCAGTAATGCAGTGTGTAATACCGTCATTACATTTAATCTGTTTAATATATTACCATAAATCTATTTTTTTTTTTCTTAATCTATTTTTTTTATTTTTATTAATCTATTTTTTTTTTTAATTTTTCTTTTCTTTCTGTCTGTGTTTTCTCTGTATTATATTTTATGTTCATATTTGTTTGCACTGCTGCCCTTTTTGCACTGTCTTGTTTGTACGCAGCGACGCTGCACTGCTTTGGCTATACGAATGTACAGTTATTTGTCATGCCAATAAAGCGCCTAAAATGTGAAATGTGAAATGTAATGCTGTGCTTCAGCTAGAGGGCAGTGTTGGCCTTTATTCTCCTCTTTTTTTTTTCTATCTCTCCTCTTTTCTCGTTTAGCCACACGCCATATTCAAATGCAACTTGATTAGATTTTTGCCCTTCCGCTAAAGAGGGATAACAGCATGAGAGAGAGAGAGAGAGAGAGAGAGAGAGAGCGAGAGAGAGAGAGAGAGAGCAGGACAAAGATGAAAATGAAAAGTGGAAATATCAGGAGGAGGGAATGAAAGAGCAAATAAACAACCAAATGTGGAAAAGATTAAGAAAATCCAGAATTTGAGAGAGAGAGAGAGAGAGAGAGAGAGAGGAGGGAGGAGGTTGTTGTTCAGGAACAATGTTTATTATTTGATGATATATTATATTACATTATATTGTAATTCTCATATGAAAATATTAAAATGCAGAAAGAGTTTCATGGGGTTTTGATTTAGTGGAAAGAAAAATACCATTTGCTCGGTAGAAGCACAGAGTTAGTCAGTGAAAGGGATTATTAAGGTTTATTATGAAAAATAAATGTGTGTGTAAGTCATAAGTAAAGCGATAAAACAATATCTTAGTCATAAACATGCATACTGTGGGCTATATAAAGTCTTTATATATATATATATAATATCCAGAAATATCATAACATATGCATTGCCCATTAGTTTAAATTAGTTATTAATTATTAATGTTGTAATTTTCATTCATTCATTTTCTTTTCGGCTTAGTCTCTTTATTAATCTGGGGTCGCCACAGCGGAATGAACCACAAACTTATCCAGCATAAGTTTTACACAGCGGATGCCCTTCCAGCTGCAACCTATCACTGGGAAACATCCATACACACTCATTCACACACACTCAAACACTACGGTCAATTTTAGCATACCCAATTCCCCTATACCACATGTGTTTGGACTGTGGGGGAAACCGGAGCACCCGGAAGAAAACCCAACACGGGGAGAACATGCAAACTCCACACAGAAACACCAACTGACCCAGCCGAGGCTCGAACTAGCGACCTTCTTGCTGTAAGGGGAACCCACTGCACCACCGCGTCGCCCAATGTTGTAATATTCTAACTCATTTGTCTTTAATAGTCGAATAGCGTTTTATTAGTAGTTATTTTGGTAAAATGAAGGAGAACATTTAATAAAAGAGGATTAAATGCATTTATTTAAATGGAGAATACAT
>CAIGQS010000396.1:15000-36970 GCA_903798195.1 Danio kyathit
TAAGCTAAATTGTCCATAGTGTATGAGTGTGAATGTGTGTGTGGAAGTTCCCAGAGATGGGTTGCGGCTGGAAGGGCATCCGCTGCGTAAAATCGTGCTGGATAAGTTGGCGGTTCATTCCGCTGTGGCGACCCCGCAAGGGACAAAGCCGACAAGAAAATGAATGAATGAATGAATGAATGAATGAATAATAATAATAATAGATGAATAAGTAAATAAATGCAACTTATAATAATAATAATAATAATAATAATAATAATAATAATAATAATAATAATAATAAATGCATAAATATTATTATTATTATTTTTATTATTATTATTATTATTATTATTATTATTATTATATTATTATTATTATTAACAATAATAATAATAAATGCATAAATAACAACAACAACAACAACAACAACAATAATAATAATAATAATAATAATAATACAATTACTAAATACATTGCACAGGAGAACAAAAGCCAATAATAATAATATTAATAATAATAGTGATAATAACAACTGCAACAATAATAATAGTACTTATAATAATAATAATAATAATAATAATAATAATAATAATAATAATATAAATAATAAAATGAATATGAATAAATTGATAATCGAATACATTTAACCTATAAAATAATAAATAATAATAAAAATAATAACAACAGTAACAATAATAATAATACTTATATTAATAATAACAGATGAATAAATAAATAAATGCATAATAATAATAATAATAACAATATGAATATGAATAAACGAATAATCTAATTCCTTGCACAAGAGTACAACCTGTAAGATAATAAATAATAATAATAATAATAATAATAATAATAATAAAATAATAATAACAGATAAATAAATAAATTGCTGTGCAAAATGTAAGAAATAATTGTTCTTTAATTCTCTCTCTCTCTCTCTGTACTCCACACACGTCTTCTCTCTCCGGTGACTTCTGATCTTATAAACAATTCATCATTTAGCACAACAGCAGCACTCGTCAGTAAACACGCGCCATCTGTGTGAAGCTGACAGACACACAGCCCGCGGCCGCTTCCTTCAGCGCTGCCTTTGAGCCAAAATGGCCATCGCTCCAGATCCAGGAGCCTGTCACGGCCACCAGCTGCGAGAGGTCGAGGGTCAAAGGTCAGAGCCAAGCGTCGCTCCAGGGGTCGAGCGCATCTGCCGCGCGCCAGTGTGTGTCTTTTTTTGTTAACAGCGTTCGTGCGTGTGTTTCTTCCCTCCGGCGACTCCATGGCAGAATTACACACACACTTTCACAATCGCTTTATTAGTTTCCACAGAGTCTCTGCTGGAAAACTGCTTTCAGATCAGTCCCTAATTTGATTCATTCATTCATTTTTCTTCAGCTGAGTGTCATTATTAATCAGGGGTCGCCACAGCGGAATGAACCGTCAGCTATTCCAGCATATGTTTTGCACAGCGGATGCCCTTCCTAACTGCAACCCAGTACTGGGAAACACCCATACACACTCATTCTCTCTCACACACACACACACACACACACACACACACACACACACACACACACACACACACAGATCTCCAGTCTCCAATCAGCAAAGTTCATTAACCTTCCTGGACGGCGTTGATGTTTTCCTCAGACTCAAGCTAATGAAGAGCGTTTAGCCGCTAGATGCTAATGGTGGAGGACGGATAACCTTCTCTTGATCTTTACTGGGGAGAAACAATAAACACACACACACACACACACACACACACGTTTAATGATGAAAACCAACAAAGAAGAGCTTGATTAGCAGCCGGACGTGAAAACAGCAGCGAGTCCATTCGATATCTACACAATAACAGCAGCGTTTGGGGAAAAGAGAGTTCATAGAGAACACACGCATGTAAACAACAGAAATGTAACTCAATTTATTTAAGTGTTAATCATTTAGGAATTGATCCATCCAACCAGTTAGTTAGTTTGATTGTCAGTTAGTTGTCAGTCAGTCAGTTTTTTATTTATTTAGCTAGTTTGCCAGTTAGTTAGTTAGCTGGTTATTAAGTAAGTTAATTTGTTTGTTAGTTTTAGTTAGTCATTTAGTCATTTAGTTAGTTAGTTAGTTAGTTAGTTAGTTAGTTAGTTAGTTAGTTAGTTAGTTAGTTAGTTAGTTAGTTAGTCAGTTAGTTAGTTAGTTTTAGTTAGTTAGTTAGTTAGTTAGTTAGTTAGTCAGTTAGTCAGTTAGTTAGTTAGTTAGTTAGTTTGTTTGTTAGTTTTAGTTAGTCATTTAGTTAGTTAGTTAGTCAGTTAGTCATTTAGTTAGTTAGTTAGTCAGTTAGTTAGTTAGTTAGTTAGTTTGTCAGTTAGTTGGTTAGTTTGTCAGTTATTTAGTTAGTTAGTTAGTTAGTTAGTCAGTTTGTCAGTTAGTTAGTTTGTCAGTTTGTCAGTTAGTTAGTTAGTTAGTTAGTTAGTTTGCCAGTTAGTTAGTTAGCTGGTTATTAAGTTAGTTAATTTGTTTGTTAGTTTAGTTAGTCATTTAGTTAGTTAGTTAAATAGTTAGTTAGTTAGTTTGTCAGTTTGTCAGTTTGTCAGTTAGTTGGTTAGTTTGTCAGTTTGTCAGTTAGTTAGTTAGTTAGTTTGTCAGTTAGTTAGTTAGTTTGTCAGTTAGTTAGTTAGTTGTTAAGTTAGTTAGTTTGTTTGTTAGTTTTAGTTAGTCATTTAGTTAGTTAGTTAGATAGATTGTTAGTTAGTTTGCCAGTTAGTTAGTTAGTTAGCTGGTTATTAAGTTAGTTAATTTGTTTGTTAGTTTTAGTTAGTCATTTAGTTAGTTAGTTAGATAATTTGTTAGTTAGTTTGCCAGTTTGTTTGCCAGTTAGTTAGTTAGTTAGTTAGTTTGTCAATTAGTTGATTAGTTAGTTAGTTAGTTTGTCAGTTAGTCGGTTAGTTAGTTAGTTAGTTAGTTAGTTAGTCAGTTAGTTAGTTTGTTAGTCAGTTAGTTCATTAGTTTTAGTTAGTCATTTAGTTAGTCAGTTTGTCAGTCAGTTTGTCAGTTAGTCAGTCAGTTTGTCAGTCAGTTTGTCAGTCAGTTTGTCAGTTAGTCAGTCAGTTTGTCAGTCAGTTTGTCAGTTAGTCAGTCAGTTTGTCAGTCAGTTTGTCAGTTAGTCAGTTAGTTTGTCAGTTAGTTTGTTTGTCAGTTGGTTTGTCAGTCAGTTAGTTAGTTAGTTAGTTAGTTAGTTAGTTAGTTAGTTAGTTAATCGGTTAGTTTGTTAGTTAGTTTGTCAGTTAATCGGTTAGTTAGTTAGTTAGTTAGTTAGTTAGTTAGTTAGTTAGTTAGTTAGTTAGTAAGTTAGTTAGTAAGTTAGTAAGTTAGTTAGTTAGTTAGTTAGTTAGTTAGTTAGTTAGTTAGTTAGTTAGTTAGTTCGTTTGTCAGTTAATCGGTTAGTTAATCGGTTAGTTAATCGGTTAGTTAGTTAGTTAGTTAGTTAGTTAGTTAGTTAGTTAGTTAGTTAGTTTGTTTGTTTGTTTGTTTGTTTGTTTGTTTGTTTGTTAGTTAATTGGTTGGTTGGTTGGTTGGTTGGTTAGTTAAGTAGTTAGTTGTTAGTTGGTTGGTTGGTCAGTTAGTCAGTCTATGGAGACTCCTGTCGCTGTTCATCTAAATCTCCACATCTATAATCCTCTTAGTCTATGTTGACATTACCTTCAGCAGCTCAAACACTTTATTGGCTAATGGACAGACGGCTGCTTCTCACTCAGAACTGCTGTTTATGCTAATGAGGGAGAGATGGGCACTAGTGGGCGGGCTTTCCCCCTCTGATGACACGTACAAAGGGAGAATGTCAATCAGAGTGTTTCTGCAGACTGTTTTTATCAAGTCTGATTATAACAAATACAATTAATTCATGTTTAGCATCAGAGGCTGCTCGGTATATTCACACACTGCTGACACACAGCTGGGTTTAAATGGGATTTTTGATAATAGGTGCCCTTTAAGTATACATTTAAATGCACTTCTTTTAGTAAAAGGCATTTCTCAGACTAGCAGTGGTGAACTTTTCTGTCCTCCGTCTGAACTGATCTTCAGGGAGTCTGTGGGCCGCCGTCGACCGACACCAGATCAGTCTGACCTGCAAACCGCAAACCAGAAAAGCACACGTTTGTCTCCAGCAGCTGGATTTCCCACGACTAGCGGGAACGGTTGTTAGCGTGAGGGATCAAATGCTAGCATTAGCTTTGAAGTCTCTGTGTGAGTTGGCAGAAACCGCTGTTAGTCTGCGGAAACCGGCCGGAAAAAATAGTGCGTGCAGAGAGACTGAAAGTTCACAGAGGAAACATTAGATTTTTATTATTACTCATAGCATTGTGAGGTTTCACATTATCATCAGATACAGAGGAAATTATTAGCCCTCCTCTGCAATGTTCATTCCTTTTTCAGATATTTCTCAAGTGATATATAATGGAGGCGGCACAATGGCTCAGTGCTTAGCACTGTGGTCTCACAGCAAGAAGGTATCAGTTTCGAGTCCCGGCTGGACCAGTTGGTGTTTCTGTGTGGAGTTTGCATGTTCTCCCCGTGTTGGTGTGGGTTTCCTCAGGGTGCTCTGGTTTCCCCCACAGTCCAAACACATGTGCTATAGGGGAATTGATGAACTAAATTAGCCGTAGTGTATGAGTGTGCGTTTGAATGAGTGTGTATGGGTGTTTCCCAGTGCTGGGTTGTGGCTGGAAGGGCATCCGCTGCATAAAACATATGCTGGAATAGTTGGCGGTTCATTCCGCTGTGAAAGAAAAATGAATAAATCGATGTCTAATAGAGCAATTTTCATAGTATTTCCCATAATATTTGTTATACTATGGCATTTTCTGTTTACAAATTCAATGTTTACACTTTAAAATAATTAGCAAAATAACTTTGGTCTTGCTTTCCAACACAATTATCGAAACATTCTTAAATCAAGATATGTTTAATAAGATATAATGTCTTATTTTATAAATCAGGATACATTTATTAAGATATACAGTCTTATTTTATAAATCAAGATACATTTATTTAGATATACAGTCTTATTTTATAAATTAAGATACATTTATTTAGATATACAGTCTTATTTTATAAATTAAGATACATTTATTTAGATATACAGTCTTATTTTATAAATCAAGATACATTTATTTAGATATACAGTCTTATTTTATAAATCAAGATACATTTATTTAGATATACAGTCTTATTTCATAAATCAAGATACATTTATTTAGATATACAGTCTTATTTCATAAATCAGGATACATTTATTTAGATATACAGTCTTATTTTATAAATCAGGATACATTTATTTAGATATACAGTCTTATTTTATAAATCAGGATACATTTATTTAGATATACAGTCTTATTTCATAAATCAAGATACATTTATTTAGATATACAGTCTTATTTCATAAATCAGGATACATTTATTTAGATATACAGTCTTATTTTATAAATCAGGATACATTTATTTAGATATACAGTCTTATTTCATAAATCAGGATACATTTATTTAGATATACAGTCTTATTTCATAAATCAAGATACATTTATTTAGATATACAGATTTATTTTATAAATAAATACTATCAAATATTAAAGTGACATTGTTTAAAGCATAAAGAGAATATACAGTTGAAGTTAAAATTATTCGCCCTCCGGTGAATTTATTTATTTATTTATTTTTTCAAATATTTCCCAAATGATGTTGAACAGATTTTTTTACAGTATTTCCTCTAATATTTTTTCTACTGGATAAATTTGTTTTATTTTGGCTAGAATAAAAGCAGTTTTTTTAAAGCCATTTTAAGGTCAATATTATTAGCCCCCTTCAGCAATATTAGTTTTGGATTGTCTCCAGAACAAACCACTGTTATACAATGACTTGCCTAATTACCCTAACTTTACCCTAATTACCCTAGTGAAGCCTTTAAATGTCACTTTAGGCTGAATACTAGTGTCTTGAAGAATATCTAGTCTAATATTATTTACTGTCATCATGACAAAGAGAAAATAAACCAGTTATTAGAGATGAGTTAATAAAACTATTATGATTAGAAATGTTTAAAATCTTCTGTCTGTTAAACAGAAATTGGGGGGAAAAGTATAAACGAATTCAAAAATAACAGGAGGGCTAATAATCCTGCCTTCAACAGATACAGAGAGCAGAAAAACGGCCCCATTCATACTAGTGTCATCCGTGTTTGTCCGGCGGCCATCTTTCACTGGTGCTGATCAATAAGTCCATGGCAGAATCCTGAGGAATGATGGTTGTCAAATGAATAATATTGGACCGTCAGAAAACAGCATGTCTAGCAGAAGATGCATCAACGTGCTGGAGTGTTATTTACCAATCCACTGGCGATTATTCATCACTTCGGTAAAGTAAACATCGGCGTGCTCTTCTGTAAATCAACTATTATTTATGTCACTGCGTAAGAGTCTCTCGTAATATACCTGAAAAACAAGGAGAGCAGAAATAGCTCCCTCTATATTGCATTGATTATGACAGGAATATAATAAATCCTTGTGTTATTCTGTTGTGTGTGAGAGTGTGTAAGTCAGGTGTGTGTCCTCCTCAAATTGCTCCTGTGTGTAGCACTAGTGTCCTCCACATCTCCTCCTCCTCTTTCTGGTGTGTTCTGATGGGATTTTTGACTGTTGAAGCTGTGAAATGGCGGAGTGATATGGAGCTGTAATGCTGGAACTACTTTAGCTGTCCTTTATCTGACAATAACCAAATGCCTTAGAGCAGGGGTGTCAAAGTCAATTCCTGGAGGGCCGGAGCCCTGCAGAGTTTAGCTCCAGCCCTGCTTCAGCACACCTATCTGTAGGTATCAAACAAGCCTAAAGCACTCAATTAGTTTAATCAGGTGTGTTTAATTAGGGTTGGAACTAAACTGTGCAGAGCTCCGGCCCTCCAGGAACTGGCTTTGACACCTGTGCCTTAGAGTGACCATCAGCCAATCAGAATCAAGCACACCTAAGAATGATCATCAGCCAATCAGAATTAAACATAGACACATAGTATAAGTAAGTGGTGTTAGTGAGGCGTGCAGGGGCGCACATCCTGTGGTCTGTGTGGGTCCTAATGCCCTAGTATTGTGAAGGGGACTCTATACTGCTCAGTGAGCGCCGTCTGCTTCGGATGAGACATTAAACCGAGGTCCTGACTCTCTGTGGTCGTTAAAAATTCCCAGAATGTCCTTGGAACAACTTTAGGGGTTTAACGCTGGCATCCTGGCCAAATTTGCCCGCTGGCCTCTGTCCGTCATGGCCTCCTAACTATCCTTATATCATAGTTGGCTTCATCACTCTGTCTCGTCTCCACCAATCAGCTATGTGTGTGTGTGTGTATATATATATATATATATATATATATATATATATATATATATATATATATATATATATATATATATATATATATATATATATATATATATATATATACACTTGAAGTCAGAATTATTCGCCCCCCTTCATTCTTTTTTAAATATTTCCCAAATGATGTTTAACAGAGCAAGGAAATTTTCACAGTATGTCTGATAATATTTTTTCTTCTGGAGAAAGTCTTATTTGTTTTATTTCGGCTAGAATAAAAGTAGTTTTTAATTTTTTAAACACAATTTTAAGGTCAATATTATTAGCCCCTTTAAGCTATATATTTTCTCGATAGTCTCCAGAACAAACCATCATTATACAATAACTTGCCTAATTCCCCTAACCTGCCTAGTTACCCTAATTAACCTAGTTAAGCCTTTAAATGTCACTTTAAGCTGTATAGAAGTGTCTTGAAGAAAATCTAGTCTAATATTATTTACTGTCATCATGACAAAGAGAAAATAAATCAGTTATTAGAGATGAGTTATTAAAACTATTATGATTAGAAATGTGCTGAAGAAATATTTACTCTGTTAAACAGAAATTGGTGAAAAAAATAAACAGGGGGGCTAATAATTCTGACTTCAACTGTGTATATATATATATATATATATATATATATATATATATATATATATATATATATATATATATATATATATATATATATATATATATATATATATATATATATATATATACATAGGAATCGTATTTTAAATAATGCACTCTGGCTGGTTGGATAAGTATAATAATTATTGCGTCAAATAATTAATTGTAATTAATCAAAATAAAAGTTCATATTTACAAAATATAATTGTGCATACTGTGTATATTTTTGTGTATATTAAAATATGCATGACTATAGGGCTAGGTGATATGGCGAAAATGCAATCTCGATAATTCTTTTTCCGTATTGAATGATAACGATATATATTTTGATATAAGTTGTTAATGTTTCCAGATTTAAAAGAGTACCGCAACAATGACTGAAGCAACAAAAAATAGAGGGTCCATTATTTATTATTTATTTATTATTTATTATATTTTCGGCCGCTAAATTTCTGGTGGCCAAATATATATATTTATATATATATATATATATATATATATATATATATATATATATATATATATATATATATGATTTGTTTATTGTTGCATTTTATGTACATTATGTGTGTCTATTTATACATAAATATACACAGTACTCATGCATATATTATGCAAATACAAACTTTTATTTTAGATGCAATTAACTTAGAATAATCGACACTAATTTCCCATCACCAGTATCAATCTGAAAAATATAGAACATTTTAAATGTCAGTGTAGAAAATTTTGAAAACAAACTCTTATTTTGCATACAATTAATCGTGAATATCATTCATTCATTTTCTTTTCGGCTTAGTCCCTTTATTAATCTGGGGTCACCACAGCAGAATGAACTGACAACTTATTTAGCATGTGTTTTACGCAGCGGATGCCCTTCCAGCCGCAACCCATCACTGGGAAACATCCACACACACTCATTCACTACGGACAATTTAGCCTACCCAATTCACCTGTACCGCATGTGTTTGGACTGTGGGGGAAACCGGAGCACCCGGAGGAAACCCACGCATGTTCAGGGAGAACATGCAAACTCCACACAGAAACACCAACTGACCCAGCCGAGGCTCGAACCTGCGACCCAGCGACCTTCTTGCTGTGAGGTGACAGCACTACCTACTGCGCCACTGTGTCGCCCTTAATCGTGAATAATCAGCAGAAAATTTCACATCGCCAAAAATCAATCTAGAAAATTGACAAAATTTAGAAAACAAATAACTTTCTACAATTAATCACGAATAATCGATCAGCGCTAATTTCACATCGCCAAAAAAATCAATATAGAAAATATAGAAAGTTTAAAATTGCGATTAAAGAAAATTTGACTAGAGCCCTAGTGTTGATATCCCTCATACATGTTTTACTGTCTTGAATTTTTCGTTCTGGCGAGTGTTTAATCGAGTGTCGAAGCTCCCGCTGCCGGCCTCAGGAAAGTGGCATTTCCAGAAAGCCGGACTGCCTGACGGAGCGGAGGTGCATGTTTCTGCACAGCCGATAAATCAGCAGGATCTGGATAATGTGGCTGAACGCGGCGCTGGTCTCCGGGGAGGAGCAGTAATCCTCTTAAAACACTCTTAAGCAGCCGTTTGTCATCCAGCGTGTTACTGAGAGAAGCATGTGCAGATCCTCCACTGCAGCAATTCTGTGCAATGAAGCCTGCTGGAGCTTCTGGAGGTGTACAACTGACACTACAATATCCAGATGGGAGTGTGTGTGTGTGTGTGTGTGTGTGTGTTTGTGTGTTTGTGTGTGTGTGTGTGTGTGTGTGTGTGTGTAAGGAGTTTGGTCTGCTAAATGAATTGGCTTCACTATTGTTCCACCGTCCACTTTGTATTTTGTCTTGTGTTGTATTTTGAGTTTAATTTAAAATGTCTTAACACACACACACACACACACACACGCATACACATGCACACACCGTCTGATCATGAAGTGAAAAAAATATATCCCTTTTCAATTAAGTCTAGATTTCATGTTTAATGTTATAAGTTGTATAGTGAGGAGACCAATTTGCCTGTTGTCTTGTGAGTAGATGAGTTATCTATTGACTATTGAGTAGATTACCTGTTGTCTAGTGAATAGATACATTTACCTGTTGACTAGTGAGTAGATATATTTGTGTTGACTAGTGAGTAGATTACCTGTTGACTAGTGAATAAATAAGTTTACCTGTTGCCTAGTAAATAGATTATCTGTTGTATAGTGTGTCAATAAGTCAACCTGTTGACTAGTGAGTAGATATATTTATGTGTTGACTAGAGAATAAATAAGTTAACCTGTTGACTAGTAAGTAGATTATCTGTTGTATAGTGTGTCAATAAGTCAACCTGTTGACTAGTAAGTGAGATTACCTGTTGACTTATGAGTAAACAAGTCAACCTGTTGACTAGTGAGTAGATTACTTGTTGACTAGTGAGTAAATAAGTTTACCTGTTGACTAGTGAGTAGATTACCTGTTGACTAGTGAGTAAATAAGTTTACCTGTTGACTAGTGAGTAGATTACCTGTTGACTAGTGAGTAAATAAGTTTACCTGTTGACTAGTGAGTAGATTACTTGTTGACTAGTGAGTAAATAAGTTTACCTGTTGACTAGTGAGTAGATTACCTGTTGACTAGTGAGTAAATAAGTTTACCTGTTGACTAGTGAGTAGATTACCTGTTGACTAGTGAGTAAATAAGTTTACCTGTTGACTAGTGAGTAGATTACCTGTTGACTAGTGAGTAAATAAATTTACCTGTTGACTAGTAAGTAGATTATCTGTTGAATAGTGCATCAATAAGTCAACCTGTTGACTAGTACATGAGAGTACCTGTTGACTAATAGCAAATAAGTCAACCTGTTGACTAGTGAGTAGATACATTTATGTTGACTAGTGAGTAGAATACCTGTTGACTAGTGAGTGAATAATTTTACCTGTTGACTAGCAAGTAGATTATATGTTGTATAGTGCATCAATAAGTCAACCTGTTGACTAGTATGTGAGAGTACCTGTTGACTAATAAGTGAATAAGCCAACCTGTTGACTAGTATGTGAGAGTACCTGTTGACTAATGAATAAATAAGTCAACCTGTTAACTAGTGAGTAGATTACCTGTTGACTTGTGAGTAGATTACCTAACTAGTGAGAAAATAAGTCGACCTGTTGACTAGTAAGTGAAATTACCTGTTGACTAGTAAGTAGTTTAACCATTGACTAGTGAGTAAATAAGTTTACATGTTGACTACTGAGTAGATTACCTATTGACTAGTGAGTAAATAAATTTACCTGCTGACTAGAAAGATTACCTGTAGTCTAGTGGGTAGATTACCTATTGACTAGTGAGTAGTTTACCCGTTGACTAGTGAGTAAATATGTTTACATGTTGACTAGTAAGGAGATTACCTATTGACTAGTGAAAATTTAGGTTTACCTATTGATTAGTGAGTAGATTACCTTTTGACTACTGAGTAAATAAGTTAACCTGTTGACTAGCGAGTAGATTATATGTTGTATGTAAATTATTAATTTAGTTGTTGACTAATGAGCAGTCTGTTTGTTGACTAGTAAGTAAATTACCTATTGACTAGTGAGTAAATAAGTCTACCTGCTGACTAGTAAGATTACCTGTTGTCTCGGAAGTGGATTACCTATTGACTAGTGAGTAAATAAGTCAGCTTCTTGACTAGTGAGTAGATTACCTGTTTACTAATGAGTAAATAAGTCAACCTGTTGACTAGTGAGTAGATTACCTGTTGGCTAGTAAGTAAATAAGTTTACATGTTGACTAGTGAGTAGATTATTTATGGTATAATAAGTCAATAAGTTTAGCTGTTGACTAATGAGTCATCAACCTGTTGACTGGAAAGTAGACTACCTATTGACTAGTGAGTAATTAAGTCGACCTGCTGTCTAGTAAGATTGCCTGTTGTCTAGTCAGTAGATTATATATTGACAAGTAAGTCAACATGTTGACTTGAGTAAATTACTTGTTGACTAGTGAGTATTTTACCAGATGACTAGTAAGTAAACAAATGAACCTGTTGACTAGTAAGTAGTTTACCCCTTGACTAGTAAATAAATAAACATTACATGTTGACTAGTAAGTAGATTACATGTTGTACAGTGAGTAAATAAGTTTAGCTGTTGATTAGTGAGTAGATTAGCTGTTTACTTGTGAGTGGATTACCCATTGACTAGTGAGTAAATAAGTTTTCCTGTTGACTAGTGAGTAAATAAGTCAAGATGTTGACTAGTGAGTAGATTATCTGTTGTATAGTCAGTAAATAAGTTTACCTGTTGACTAGGGAGTAAATATGTCTACCTGTTACCTAGTTAGTAAATACGTCTACTTGTTTACTAGTGAGTAGATTACACATTGACTATGAAAAAAAATCTACTTGTTGACTAGTGAGTAGATTATCCATTGGCTAGTGAGAAAATAAATCTACCCTTTGCCTAGTGAGTAGATTACCTGTCGACTTGTGAGTAGTTATGTCTACCTATTGACTAGTGAGTAAATAGGTCTAGCTGTTGACTGAGTAGATGACCTGTTGTTTATGGGTAGATATGTTTACATGTCTTCTAGTGAGTAGATTACCTGTTGACTTGTAAGTAGATACATTTATGTGATAACTAGTGAGTAGATGAGTCAGCTGTCTAGTGAGTAGATTAGTTTATCTTGTCTAGAAACTAGATTATTTTTGGTGTCTAATGAGTAGAGTTTACCTGTTGACCAGTTAGTTAAGGAGTCTAATGGGCAGGTAGGTAATTTTGTGTCTAGTTAGTATATGATTTTATCTGTAGCCTAGTGAGTAGGTAAGTCTCATTAAGACACTTCTCAGAAAACACATTATTAGGACAAGAAAAAAACAACAACTTTATAACCAACCAGAAGGGTGTCTTACAGATTGATTTAATATTTAAGTGCATTCTATATCTGGTGTGCAGATGCTATTTTCAGGCATTAAAAAAGCAGTTCACGGAAACCCATGAATTGTTTAGACTGATGCAACCCAAGTGCTAAAATGCAACTTCTGTCCTAAAAATGCATCGGCCCTAGTGCACTAGATGAGCATGAGTGAATGATGACAGGTTTCATTTATCGCTGAGCTGTTCCTTTAAATTAATGTCTGCCTTCGATCTCAGAGTCCATTTGCCTGAGGTGTTTTCAGTTCACGCTGGTCATTTAATGCAGTTTTGTGACTTCCTGCACAGAATTTATATTGACATGTAGGGAATACTAGGGCCTAGTGAGTAGATAGTTGTTGTCTGCTCTCTAGAAAACAACTAACTAATCTACACTATAGGCAACAAATACTTTATATACTCATTAGACACCAACTAAATTATCTAGACTGCTCACAAGATTTTATATCTGTTGTCTAGTGAGTAGATTAGTTGTAGTCTAGTGAGTAGATGAGTTAGTTGTTGTCTAGTTAGTAGATTAATTAGTTGTTGTCTTGTCTGTAGATTAATTAGTTGTTGTCTAGTCTGTAGATGAGATAGTTGTTGTCTAGTGAGCAGTTGTGTTGGTAGTTGTCTATTAAGTAGATGATATATGTGTTGTCTAGTGAGTAGATGAGATAATTGTTGTTTAGAGAGTAGATGAGTTAGTTGTTGTCTAGTGAGTAGATGAGATAGTTGTTGTCTAGTGAGTAGATTAATTATTTGTTGTCTAGTGAGTAGATGAGTTAGTTGTTGTCTAGTGAGTATACGAGATAGCTGTTGTCTAGTGAGTAGATTAATTATTTGTTGTCTAGTGAGTAGATGAGTTAGTTGTTGTCTAGTGAGTATAAGAGATAGCTGTTGTCTAGTGAGTAGATTAATTATTTGTTGTCTAGTGAGTAGATGAGTTAGTTGTTGTCTAGTGAGTATAAGAGATAGCTGTTGTCTAGTGAGTAGATTAATTATTTGTTGTCTAGTGAGTAGATGAGTTAGTTGTTGTCTAGTGAGTATAGGAGATAGCTGTTGTCTAGTGAGTAGATTAATTATTTGTTGTCTAGTGAGTAGATGAGTTAGTTGTTGTCTAGTGAGTATAAGAGATAGCTGTTGTCTAGTGAGTAGATTAATTATTTGTTGTCTAGTGAGTAGATGAGTTAGTTGTTGTCTAGTGAGTATAAGAGATAGCTGTTGTCTAGTGAGTAGATTAATTATTTGTTGTCTAGTGAGTAGATGAGATAGTTGTTGACTGGAAAAAAATATTAGTTATTGTATAGTGAGTAGATGAGTTAGTTGTTGTCTAGTGAGTAGATTAATTATTTGTTGTCTAGTGAGTAGATGAGTTAGTTGTTGTCTAGTGAGTATAAGAGATAGCTGTTGTCTAGTGAGTAGATTAATTATTTGTTGTCTAGTGAGTAGATTAGTTAGTTGTTGTCTAGTGAGTATAAGAGATAGCTGTTGTCTAGTGAGTAGATTAATTATTTGTTGTCTAGTGAGTAGATGAGTTAGTTGTTGTCTAGTGAGTATAAGAGATAGCTGTTGTCTAGTGAGTAGATTGATTATTTGTTGTCTAGTGAGTAGATGAATTAGTTGTTGTATAGTGCGTAGATGAGATATTTGTTGACTAGTGAGTAGATGAGTTAATTGTTGCATAGTAAGAAGAGTAGTTGTTGTATAGTGAGTAGATGAGTAAGTTGTAGTCTAGTGAGTAGTTGAGTAAGTTGTTGTCTAGTGAGTAGATCAGTTAGTCGTTATCTAGTGAGGATATACGTTAGTTGTTGTCTAGTGATCATATGAGTTAGTTGTTGACTAGCGAGTAGATAAGTTAGTTGTTGTCTAGTGATCATATGAGGTAGTTGTTGACTAGTGAGTAGATAAGTTAGTTGTTGACTAGTGAGTAGATAAGTTAATTGTTGTATAGTAAGAAGATTAGTTGGTGTATAGTGACTAGATGAGATAGTTGTTGACTAGTAAAAATATTAGTTATTGTATAGTGAGTAGATGAGTAAGTTGTTGTCTAGTGAGTTGATGAGATAGTTGTTGACTAGTGAGTAGATGAGTTAGTTGTTGTCTAGTGAGTAGATGAGTTAGCTGTTGTCTAGTAAGAAGATCAGTTAGTCGTTATCTAGTGAGGATATATGTTAGTTGTTGTCTAGTGATCATATGAGTTAGTTGTTGACTAGTGAGTTGATGAGTTAGTTGTCGTCTAGTGAGTAGATGAGATAGTTGTTGACTAGTGAGTTGATGAGTTAGTTGTTGTCTAGTGAGTAGATGAGATAGCTGTTGTCTAGTAAGAAGATCAGTTAGTCGTTATCTAGTGAGGATATATGTTAGTTGTTGTCTAGTGATCATATGAGTTAGTTGTTGACTAGCGAGTAGATTAATTAGTTGTCGTCTAGTGAGTAGATGAGATAGTTGTTGACTAGTGATTTGATGAGTTAGTTGTCGTCTAGTGAGTAGATGAGATAGTTGTTGACTAGTGAGTTGATGAGTTAGTTGTTGTCTAGTGAGTAGATGAGATAGCTGTTGTCTAGTAAGAAGATCAGTTAGTCGTTATCTAGTGAGGATATACATTAGTTGTTGTCTAGTGATCAAATGAGTTAGTTGTTGACTAGCGAGTAGATAAGGTAGTTGTTGTCTAGTAGGTAGATTAATTAGTTGTTGTCTCGTGAGAAAGTGAGTTAGATTTCTGGTGATTATACTGTATGAGTTAGTTGTGGTCTAATGTAGTCTGCTCACTAAACAACATCTAACTGAGGTGTTTTCAGTCCACCCTGTTACTTCACTGCATTATTTGTTTCTAGTCTTCCTTCACAGACTGTAGATTGACCAATAGGGAACACTAAACTCTCAAACACAGACCCTCATCATCAGCATCAGGCCGTTTCATGTTCTCCATGCATTTTGTCCAGTAGTTTGCATCTCGAATGCCAAATGTGGTAAACCCAAGGCGTCTCCCAGTCCAGAGTCTGACAGAAACCCACAAGATCGGCGAGTCACGAGAGCCCACCAGCGCTGTGCTAATGACCATTCTTTGACTGAATGAAAGTACACAATGAGCACATAAACAATGGCCGCCCTGGGGTTTGGAGCGCGACTCTGCCAGCGTTTCTTTGATGGTACAGTCGGCTTCATTGAAACGCTCCGGCTGCCTTTTTGCCAGCTTTCAATAGTGTCAACAATGCAGCTCTCGGGCAACACAAACAGGCAGCGCTGCAGATAAGATGCGGTAATCAGAGCAGCACAGCCAGCGTGTAACGCGATTTAACTCAATTTATATGTAAATGAAATATTTTGATTATAATGAGCTTACTGTGTCAAGTTGTATGGGATGGAGTTTGTTTGTCTTCCCGTGCGCGAAGAAGAAGCAGGAGGAAATTTATTGCCTGAATCTCTCCCGCTATCTCTCTTCTTTACAGACCGGCTTCCCGAACTCGGCGAATAAATGAGAGGCGAGCGCAGTAAAAATTGTCTGGAACGGAGGGCGGAAACACACTGCTATCGCTTGGCCTGCATGTTTTTAATTGACTTGCAGCGAGATCTCAGTGTCTTGCGATGCCACACGCCGCGTCATTAGCGCTGGAGCTGTCAGACGGGCTTGAAGAGCAGAAATTATTCGGGTTTATTTTTCTGCTCCTTGACGTTTCCATGCTGAAATGCTCTCGGCACTTTTCACAATCAGGGCCTGGAGCAAAAATTAAGTCTTCTTTTCTGTTGTTTTTATTTTTTGTAAAATGTTTCTTAAGCTGAACGTGTTCACATCTCAAACTCAGGAGGTCAGATTACATATCACACTGGCCTGAGCTGTTTTTATCAGTTTAATAATAATAATAATCAGTTTAATATATCCTATATACATAATTAAATGCATAAGTGTATGTGTGAGCAGATTTAAGTCAATAATGTGTTGCTTCAGTATTTCATGATTGTGTTACATTAGTATGTGTAAAACGTAGTATTTTTGTCTAATCTGTTATTTTGTTTATGGGTTTGTCGAAGACAAATAGATTTAAATATATATTTTTAACTCTGATTTTAAGTATTTATACAGTTGAAGTCTGAATTATTCGCCCTCCTGTTTATTTTTTTCCCCAATTTCTGTTTAACAGAGAGCAGATTTTTTCAACACATTTCTAATCATAATAGCTTTAATAACTCATCTCTAATAACTGATTTATTTTCCCTTTGTCATGATGACAGTAAATAATATTAGACTAGATATTCTTCAAGACACTTCTATACAGCTTAAAGTGACATTTAAAGGCTTAACTAGGGTAATTAGGGTAACTAGGCAGGTTAGGGGAATTAGGCAAGTTATTGTATAATGATGGTTTGTTCTGTAGACTATCGAGAAAATATATAGCTTAAAGGGGCTAATAATATTGACCTTAAAATTAAAAACTGCTTTTATTCTAGCCAAAATAAAACAAATAAGACTTTCTCCAGAAGAAAAAATATTATCAGACATACTGTGAACATTTCCTTGCTCTGTTAAACATCATTTGGGATATATTTAAAAAAGAAAAAAAATCAAAGGGGGTCGAATTATTCTGACTTACACTATATATATATACACACAGGGCTTGACATTAACTTTTTTGATCACCAGCCACGGTGGCTAGTAGTTTTCCAACATTACTAGCCACTCACCATTTTCACTAGCCACAATTTTATTGTTGGGAAAATATATTTTATACACATAAATATGACTTTGACATGCTAAAATGACTTGATTTAGATGTTGCATTTTCTCCACATGCCTCCTTCATTTCACTTTTTGTGTGTCGTGTATGAGCTTGCTCAATGCTCATGAGCTAATGGGTCATGGTTTCATAGTATTACAATTAGTTTTTATTTCACATCATTTTCAGAGCTCAAAATGAAGGATTTACCAAATTTATCTCTGACCACACCAAACATAAACAATTCATTATTTCTTAGCCACAAATTTTAGGTGTGTCAAAACAAGCAGAATATAGCTGTTTACTATACTTTTATTTGACAAAATATATGCACAGTAATCTGTCCTGGCTAAAGGTCCCAGATCACCAGTTTACTACACATAAATGGGGAGTAATCTCCCATTAAAGCAATGTTATTGTAAAAAATTATCATTAAACCACATTACGCAAAAGAAAGCAGGTCAAAAACATACCGTGTGCTAATGAAAGGATTATAACGCACATGGTTAACGTTAGACCCATAAACAATCTGTTCAAATAATGGTGAAAGCAAAAGCAACCGGTGATGCTTACAAAAATACAAATCTGGAGCTCTTGAGCAGCAGGACTGTGGGTGCATGTTCAGCACTTTTTGTCTAGTCTATTTGAAAGAGAACCGATCACATCAGCTGTGTTTCTAGACACAGTTGCTGCACGCAGGGAAAAGGGAGCGCGCACGCGTCTTAATCATCACCTCAGCTGTTAGCGCGAGTGATCATCCTCTCATTCGGTATTCATCTGCTTTTTTATTGCTCACGCGAACGTAGTTATTTTTGTCAGTCGTGTTGCTTGTCAATTCTAAGATCGCCTTTGCATGCATATTGGTCCATCCTTATCGTCGAACCCTGCTTTTATGAATTATTATCCGGGAAAATTATTTTCAACCAGCCAAAGTGGCTAGTGGGAATGTCTGTCTTACCCGCCACCACTGAAATCTACCCGCATTTGGCGGGTTGGCGGGTATATATATATTCTTTTTTCATATTTGATGCATTAACCTACTTTTTTTAAAGAAACTTATTTTAGAGATCATTATACATTTCCTATTTCAAGAAAAAAGTATTGTATTATTGCATTAATGAAATTAATATTTAGCGATATTTCTGTTTGTTTAGTGTGATTTTTATTTATTTTTTTTTTATTTATTTTTTTTTTTTATTAATTTTGGTGGTGTTAGGAATTCCCATAATGTTGTTGTTACATTTGAGATAGAAATTGTGTCTGTTTATTATTATATGTTTTGATTGTATTCATTCATTCATTTTTCTTTGGCTTAGTTCCTTTATTCATCAGGGGTTGCCACAGCGGAATGATCCGGCAACTATTGCAGCATAGGTTTTACACAGCGGATGCCCTTCCAGTTGCAACCCAGTACACCCATACACACTCATTCACACACACTCATACACTACGGTTAATCTAGTTCATCAATTCCCCTATAGTGGATGTGTTTGGACTGTGGGGGAAACCGGAGCACCCGGAGGAAACCCACGCCAACACGAGGAGAACATGCAAACTCCACACAGAAACACCAACTGACCCAACTGGGACTCGAACCAGCGACTTTCTTGCTGTGAGGCTATAGTGCTAACCACTGAGCCACTGTGTCACTCCATTTTGATTGTGTTTTTTTGCAATTTACATTAATACACATGAGTGTCATAAAAATGTCAGATCTGATGCATAAATCTATAGTGAATATGTCAAAATGCTCAAACAGTGCTACAAATTTAGTATATTTTCCGACTGTTTGCATTTTTGAGTAGCTATTTTTAGTTATTTATTTACTTATTTTGCACTTAATTTGTCTCCAGGGACGGTGCAGTGGGTAGCACTGTGGCCTCACAGCAAGAAGGTCTCTGGTTTGAGTCCCAGTTGGGTCAGTTGGTGTTTCTGTGTGGAGTTTGCATGTTCTCCCCGTGTTGGCGTGGGTTTCCTCTGGGTGCTCCTGTTTCCCCCCACAGTCCAAACACATGCACTATAGGGGAATTGGGTAAGCTAAATTGTCCAGAGTGTATGTGTGTATGTCCTGGTCCTCCAGGTTTGGGGGTTGAGCAAAGGGCTAACAATCCACCTCGTTAAAATTAGATGATAGGAAACACCAACATAAGGGCTGCACGGTGGCGCAGTGGGTAGCACAGCAAGAAGGTTGCTGGTTCGAGCCTCGGCTGGGTCAGTTGGTATTTCTGTGTGGAGTTTGCATGTTCTCCCCGTGTTGGCGTGGGTTTCCTCCGGGTGCTCCGGTTTCCAAAAACATGTGGTATAGGTGAATTGGGTGATCTAAATTGGCTGTAGTGTATGTGTTGTGTATGAGTGTGTATGGATGTTTCCCAGTGATGGGTTGCGGCTGGAAGGGCATTCGCTGTGTAAAACGTGCTGGATAAGTTGGCGGTTCATTCCGCTGTGGCGATTAATAAAGGGACTAAGCCGAAGAGAAAATGAATGAATGAATGAATGAAACACCAGCATGGTGCTGCTAAATATCAACTCTGATATAAACGGCCCTGGGAGTAAGTAATTTGTCTTCACTTGACAGACTCCAAGATACTAAAAATAGTTCATACAGACTTTACGATTTTGCAATTATTCATTTTCTGCAACAAAAAACACTAAATCAACTTGCACAGCATTTTAATGTGCGCCTTTTATGCGAAAAATCACTTTTATGTGGGGTTTAAACCCAGTTGTGTGTCAGCAGTGTGTGAACATCTCCAGCCTCTAATGGTAAACAGTAATGAATTGTGTTTGTATAATCAGACTGGATGAATGAAACACTTTGATTGACATTCTCCCTTTGTACGTGTCATCAGAGGGGGAAAGCCCCGCCCACTAGTGCCCATCTCATTAGCATAAACAGTAGCCCTGAGTGCGAAGCAGCCTTCTGTCCATTAGCCATTCGAGTGTTTGAGCTGCTGAAGATAATGTCAGCATAGACTAAGAGGATTATAGATGTGGAGTTTTAGATGAAGCACAAGTGAACAGGAGCGACATAGACTGACAGAAGCATGAAGCACACACACACACACCTGACCAGCACTGACAACACACACACACTGCTGTTTTACATCTGTCTATGGTGATGCACAGCCGTCTGTAGCTCCGCCCTCTTCTGAAAAGAGCACGATCTCATTTGAATTTAAAGCGACAGTCACCAAAACACCACAATTAAGATCAAAGCCTGAAAGGGTCAGTTTCAGAGAGTTCTAAAACAATATCTGTGTGCTATTCTCAGCTTAAACTTCACTACGCACTCTAGCGACAGCAGAGACTCTTGTATAATAGGCCATTTTTAAAGGTCACTAGAGATCAGATACTGTGCACTACTATTTCCATTATAAAGAGTGCATGAATACTGCAGTAAATGAGTGGATGTACAGCAGTATTGTGTGTGCGGGCTTTTAATTGGTGCTTTGCAGGCCCAGAATCTGCGCATATGCATCATTGTGCTGCAGACTAATGGTGTGTGACGTTTAGTGCTGAGTCTGCGCTTCACAGCATGTTCAGAAGCACAATAGCGAGAGCGAATGGCCTTTTGCAGAGCATGAAATGGGAATGGAGTTTTGAGCGCCGGTTGACTCTCGCTTTTCATCCGATCCGGAAACATCGAAGCAGACGAGAGAGCAAGTGAAGCAAATATCTAAACATTCTTAAACCAGAAAGCATTTTATAGACGAGAACAAAATATTGTTTTGTTTTCAGAAATAATGAGTCAAAATTAATTGAGTTTTTCTTAAAACAAGCCAAATAATCGGACAATGCAGGAAGTGAAATAATCTTATATCAAAATGATTGTCAAATGTTTTTGCAGTGCAATTATAAGTCCAAAGGCCATTTTAATTATGATCTTAAAAATATTGCTTTTATTTTCAGCTCTGCATGCGCTCTAAAATAATAATAATAATAATAATAATAATAATAATAATAATAATAATAATAATAATAATAATAATATAAATAATAATAATAAAAATAATAATAATAATAATAATATAAATAATAGTAATATTGATAATAATAATAATAATAGTAATATAAATAATAATAATAAAAATAATAATAATAATAGTAATAATAATACTATAAATAATGATAATATAATAATAATAGTAGTAGTAGTAATAATAATAATAATAATATAAATAATTAAAATAATATAAATAATTTAAATAATAATAATAATAATATAGCAACAACAACAACAATAATAATAATAATATAAAAAATAAATAATAATAATAATAATAATAATAATAATAATAATATAAATAATAGTAATATAAATAATAATAATAATAATAATAATAATAATAATAATGATGATGATAATAATAATAA
>CAIGQS010000397.1:0-36935 GCA_903798195.1 Danio kyathit
ATGATGATGATGATGATGATGATGAAGGCTTCCGCTGTGTTTAACAGTCTGACACACCTTGATGATGTGATGTGCTCCTTCTGTCAGACTGCAGGAGATCAGATACCTGTCCGTCAGGTGCGTTTATGACTGTTAGAGGAGTGCAGTAGTGGCGCTGGAGTGTGTGTGTGTGTGTGTGTGTGTGTGTGTGTGATGAGTTCAGGGTGTGGTGTGTGTGTGTGAGGATGCTCAGGAGCTCAACACTCAGATATTAATGTCTCGAAGGAATGATGATGATTTCTCCGGAGGTGTGTGTGTGTGTGTGTGTGTGTGTGTGATGAGGCTCTCAGGTGGATTGCTCCGCTTCATTAGCAGGCGGCTGTGCGGTTTAACGCCCAGGAGGCGCTCCAGCAGCGGCGCCGCTTTTCAGGAATCCGTGGTGTGTGTGTATGGAGTGTGTGTGTGTGTGTGTGTGTGTGTGTATGGAGTGTGTGTTCTGGTTGTCTCCGTGGTGCTGAAGCGCAGGTGAATCCGCCGCTCTTTTGTTCTTCCGCCTCACCGAGCGCGACGCGAGCTGAACGCGAGGAGCGGCGCGTCTGAAGCGCGACAGACATGAGGAAGATGAAGGGTGTGGTCGAGTCTCTCACACACACACACGCACACACACACACACACACACACTGAATCAGGTGCTGATCTGCCGCGAGCGCGCTTTAATGCGTGTGAATATTCATGAGTGTGCGTCAGTGCAGGTGAATATTAATCGCGACCTAAAGATTTTCAGGCGTGACTTGTGTGTGTGTGTGTGTGTGTGTGTGAGTGTGTGTGAGAGTGTGAGTGTGTGTGAGTGTGTGGGGGCGGGTGGCTTTAAGGTGTGGCTCCTTCCACAAATGCTGCAAGACTGAGTGCAGATGTGTGTGTGTGTGTGTGTGTGTGTGTGTGTGTGTGTTTGATGGTTTCTCCTGATCTGCTGATGATTCTGATCAGCAACCGGTGTCTGGAGCCGATAGCAGCATCACTCATTGATCACTTCACTGCTCAGCGTGAACTTTGAACCCCTGCTTCAGAGCTGACCACCTGTCTGTGTGTGTGAGAGAGTGTGTGTGTATCAGTGTGTGTGTGTGTGTGAGTGTGTGTGTGTATCAGTGTGTGTGTGTGTGTGCAGTCCAGCCCATAAATGTGTGTTTGAGGAGGAATTATGATGGAGACCTTCAGATGATGTCAGAGCTGCCAATCATTCTGCTGGCCACGCCCTCTGCTCCTCACACACACACACACACACACACACACACACACACGCACACACACACACACACGCACACACACACACACACACGCACACACACACACACACACGCGCGCGCACACACACACACACACACACACACACACACACACACACACACACACACACACACACACACACACACACACACACACACACACACACACACACACACACACACACACACACACACACACACACACACCACACACACACACACACACACACACACACACACACACACACACACACACACACACACACACACACACACACTCTTCCAGTTGATCATGTTCAGCGTTTAACACCTCTGAGAAACTCTGAAAGACTGAAGATTATCTGTTAGTTTGATGATGATGATGATGAAGATGATGATGAAGATGATGATGATGTCAGGATGAGGTGTGAAACTGACTCATGAATGACTCACTCTGAGTGACATCACACACACACACACACACACACATACACACACACACACACACACACACTAGAGCTTTGCAGTATGACTATTCATTCATTCATTCATTCATTTTCTTTCCATTGTAGTCATTCATAAAAAGTAGAATGAACCACCAACTATTCCAGCATATGTTTTACACAGCAGATGTCCTTCTAGCTGCAACCCAGTACTGGGAAACACCCATACACACTCATTCACACACACACTCTACAGTCAGTGTAGTTGATTAATTCCCCTATAGCGCATGTGTTTGGACTGTGGGGGAAACCGGAGCACCCGGAGGAAACCCACACCAACACAGGGAGAACATGCAAACTCCACACAGAAACACCAACTGACCCAGCCGAGACTCGAACCAGAGACCTGAGTGCTGTGGGGCGATTGTGCTACCCACTGAGCCACCGTGCCGCCAATATGACTATATTTGTATATATATTTATGGTATGAACCAAATATAAGTTTATCATGTCATCATGCAGTTTTATCTGTCTCATTATTGCATATTTCCACTGTACACTTCCTGATGTCACACAGAGACACACACACATATATATATATATAGTGGAGTGAGAACAGCGTCATCATCTGCAGCCTTTAACCTCAGACTGTTATTCAGCAGTGTGTGTTTATTCTCCTGTCGTCAGGAAGTGTTTCTCAGTTTATTGATATTTATTTGATTTATTCACAAGCTCTAAGTAGAGAGAAATATCCATGAGGAGGTTTATATTCACTTTAAACGCACCACAGACAGAGGCGCTCAGAGCTGATCAATATATCTGTGCTAACCAGCTGATGGATTTCACAGAGACGCTGCGATACTGAGGCCCCGTTTACACTAGTGCGTTTTCAAGAGTTCACACTTAGCTGATGATCAATAAAGCGTAATTGGCATGCTGTCCCGGGAGAGAGCCCTGAGCTCGTATATCTTGAGCCCGGGGCTCCCTCCCGTTAGAAGGGCGAGAGGGGAGTTCGAGCTCAGGAAGGTCTCGAGAACTCCCCCGCTTATCGCCGTGTGAAAAGTGTAAACTAAAGTTGTCTCAGGCAATAATTTGGTTTAGTCGATTGACTATGGTGTATGTTTTTTGGACGGTGGGAGGAAACTGGGGAACCCGGGGGAAACCCACGCGAACACGGGGAGAATATGAAAACTCCGCACAGAAACGCCAACCGGCTCAATGGGAGGTTGAACTGGTGGCGTTCTCGCTGTGAGGCGACAGTGCTAATCACTGGGCTGCCATGTCGCCCTATAGGAAAGGATGGAAGTAGGGGTGGAAGGAGGGGGGAACTTCGAGACGAAGATAGCTGAAGTGAAATCTCTGGTTATTTATAGTGTGTCCGTCATCATCTAATAGGGAAGATTACGGAGCTGATAAGGTGCCAGCCGTGTTGATCATAAGCACGTGATCCTCTCGAAATTAGTTTATAAATAAACCACACTCCGTTTTGAAACAGCGTTTTAGATAAAAAGCGATCCGCGTCCACACTAGCGTTTCATCTAGCGTTTCTAAACATATCTCCGTCCACACTACTCCACCAAAAACGTATATCACGTGACCATTCGCGCACTCTGGGCATGCACGTCCAAGTATAAACAGGAAGCACGTGTCTCGCTCGGCATTTGGTTATTGTTAGTCAACAAACGCTGGTTGAACGATGAACGCGAGCGATTAGCGAGTGCTCGAACAATAGCTTGCCTCTTGTGAATATATGCAGCTGCTGTAGTAAAGGCAGAGTTTAACTGCACAATGACGCCTAAAACAGACAATAGTGCAAACAACGCTCCCATTTCTGTGTCAATGATGTTGTTTACAGTGAAGGCTGGTCTGCCGTCTTCCGGTAGCGTTATAGTCATGTGATAGGGGCTTGACGAATAAGGGAAGGATACGCAATGATCCAAAAGCCCCAATCAGGTAGCGAATCTCAGCAGCCACACCTCTGTTTTCAGACGTCTCCGTTTTCCCCCATCCACACTGAGACGGAGCAGCAGCGCTTTAGAATGAAAACGACCTCTCCAGCGTTTCCAAAACACTGCATTTTTGGGGCTCGAAAACTCCGGCGTAGTGTGGACGGATGACGTAACCGTAGCAAAACTTAAAAATATATATATATATAAGAATATATCCTGATCAGGAGACGAGACTGGTCATATCACCCAGCCCTAGTGCACACACACACACACACACACACACACACACACACACACACACACACACACACACACACACACACACACACACACACACACACTACACACATGTGTGAGTGTGAATGAGTCTGTTTGTGGGAATGTGTGCAAGTGAATGTGAGTTTGTGTGTGTCAGAGTGTGTGTAAGTGTGTGTGTGTGTGTAACACTTGTTGGAGCATATTCAGCAGGTGTATTGTGATTATATTGCACCTTTAGCCGTGTGTGTGTGTGTGTGTGTGTGTGGTTTATCTCTGCACTGGGAATCACTGAAACACTACATTGATTTATCATGAAAGTACAGATCCAGCTCAGTGTGTGTGTTACTGCTGGACACTGACCACAGAACAGTCCCCATCCGCAGGTCTATGAGGTCAGACGTCTGCACACACACCAGCAGCAGCAGCTCATTCAGGAGTAAATCATCTTCCACATATGCAGAGTGACTTCATTCCTGCAGTGCATTTGCAGATTGCCTCAGTGGAGGAGTGTTGGAGATGAAATGGCCTTCACACGCGTCACTCATCTGGCCTGAGTTCAGCTCATCTGGCCTTTATGATTTCCCTCTGCTCTACATCAGTGTTTTCTCATGCTTTATGTGTTTCTTTAATCCACTTTATTTTTCATTTTATGCTTGCTTTTCTTCATTAGACACATTTGAGTATTAAATTAAAAGGCCCTCGGTGGACAGACACACGGCTGGATGCTGATGGACAAGGTAAATGTTAATATTAATATCCCTGATTATTATCCGCTCAGACGCTAGAGCTTGGTGGCGGATGGTTACATCATTTCAGCTTTACACACAAGCTACAGCAGAGGAGCTTTTTACTGTAATTTATTATTACTCCAACAGCAAAAGACAAATCCTTAGTGACTTTACACAAGAACAGAAGTATCAGTGTCCCTTTAGCGGCGGCATTAGAAACTCTTCAGTTAGTGTACAGCTGCTGCGGTTTCTCTGCAGTTTCTTTTCTAATGTGTTCAAATATTCATTTTTTTGGGTCACACTTAAAGGAACAACGTTTGTGACTGTAGGAAAGCATCATCACACTCTCTATACGTCCATTGCTTTGCTTTAAGTTTCACATTTCATTATTTTATTGATACTTGAGTCAAAGACAGTCTGATCAACGAGAACAAAAAGATTATCAACAGTTTTCACCATGGTCTAGAGATCACAGCCTGATAATCCACCAACGAGCTGAGTAAAGTGATTATGTTCAGGCTATGTTCAAGTTTTGTTCAGGATATGTTCAGGTTATGCTCAGGTTGTGTTTAAGTTTTGTTCAGGATATGTTCAAGTTTTGTCCAGGGTAATTTCATGATATGTTCAAGATATGTCCAGGTTGCATTCAGGTTTTTGTTAAGTTATCTTCAGGATATGTTCAGGATATGTTCAGGTTGTGTCCTGTTTTCGAGATTACAAACCAAGATTCCACCAATCAACCGAGGAATTTAAATATGTTCTCGATATGATCAGGTTATCTTCAAGATGTGTCCAGGTTGTGTTCAGGTTGTGTTCAGATTATATTCAGGATATGTTCTGGTTGTGTCCTGTTTCAGAGATTACAAACCAAGATTCCACCAGTCAACCAAGGAATTTAAATATGCTCTCGATATGTTCAGGTTATGTTCAAGTTATGTCCAGGTTGTGTTCAGGTTATGTTCAGGTTATGATCAAGTTATATTCAGGATATGTTCAGCTTGTGTCCTGTTTTAGAGATTACAAACCAAGATTTCACTAATCAACCGAGGAATTTAAATATATTCTCGATTTGTTCCCAATATGTTCAGGTTATGTTCAAGATATTTCCATTATTGCCTTCAGCTTATGTTCAGGTTTTTGTTAAGTTATCTTCAGGATATGTTCAGATTATGTTCAGGTTGTGTTCTGGTTGTGTCCTGTTTCAGAGATTACAAACCAAGATTCCACCAGTCAACCAAGGAATTTAAATATGCTCTCGATATGTTCAGGATATGTTCAGGTTATGTTCAAGATATGTCAGGTTGTGTTCAGGTTATGTTCAGGTTGTGTTCAAGTTATGTTCAGGAGATGTTCAGGTTGTGTCCTGTTTTAGAGATTACAAACCAAGATTTCACTAATCAACCGAGGAATTTAAATATATTCTCAATTTGTTCCGAATATGTTCAGGTTATGTTCAAGATATTTCCAGGTTGTTCAGGTTATGTTCAAGTTATGTTCAGGATATGTTCAGGTTGTGTCCTGTTTTAGAGATTACAAACCAAGATTTCACTAATCAACAGAGGAATTTAAATATATTCTCGATATGTTCAGAATATGTTCAGGTTATGTTCAAGATATTTCCAGGTTGTGTTCAGGTTATGTTCAAGTTATGTTCAGGGTATGTTCATGATATGTTCAGGTTGTGTTCAGGTTATGTTCAGGTTGTATTCAAGTTATCCTCAGGATATGTTCAGGTTGTGTCCTGTTTTAGAGATTACAAACCAAGATTCCACCAATCAACCAAGGAATTTAAATATGTTCTTGATATGTTCAGGTTATGTTCAAGATATGTCCAGGTTGTGTTCAGGTTATGTTCAGGTTGTGTTCAAGTTATGTTCCGGAGGTGTTCAGGTTGTGTCCTGTTTTAGAGATTACAAACCAAGATTCCACCAATCAACCAAGGAATTTAAATATGTTCTTGATATCTTGTGGATATGTTCAGGTTATGTTCAAGATATTTCCAGGTTTTGTTCAGGTTATGTTCAAGTTATCTTTAGGATATGTCCAGGTTGTGTCCTGTTTAGGAGATTACAAACCAAGATTCCACCAATCAACCGAGGAACTTAAATATGTTCTCGATATGTTCAGGATATGTTCTGAATATGTTCAGGTTATGTTCAAGATATGTCCAGGTTGTGTTCAGGTTATGTTTAGGATATGTTCTGGATGTGTCCTGTTTTAGAGATCACAAACCAAGATTCCATCAATCAACCAGGGAATGTAAATATGTTCTCGATATGTTCAAGTTAGGTTTGGGCTTATGAGCGTGTTATTTTTTAGGGTTTTTTATATATTAGATTATATGTTTATAATATTTTCTTATTATATTCCAATTTAGATATGTCACCTCGAGATTCCACCAATTAACTGAGCAATGTGAGTATGTTCAGGAAATGTTCAGGTTATGTTCATCTTATGTTCAGGTTATATTCAAGATATGTTCAGGTTATGTTCTGGTTTAGATATCACAAACTAAAATTACACCAGTCAACTTGGTAATGTGATTATGTTCAGGATATCTTCAAGTTATGTTCATGTTATGTTTAGGTTATATTCAGGATATGTTTATGTTATGTTTAGGTTATATTCAGGATATGTTTATGTTATGTTTAGGTTAAATTCAGGATATGTTTATGTTATGTTCTGGTTTAGAGATCATAAACCAAGATTCCACCAGTGAACATAGCATTGTGAATATATTCAGGATAGGTTCACGTTATGTTCATGTTATGTTTAGGTTATATTCAGGATACATTCAGGTTATGTTCTGGTTTAGATATTACAAATCAATATTCCACCAATCAACTGAGCAAAGATACTGAGCAATGTGAATATGTTTGGGATATGTTCAGGATATGTTTGTCATATGTTCAAGTTCTGTTCAGGATAGGTTTGTTATGTTTACGTTCTATTCGGGATATTTTTAGGTTATGTTTTGGTATAGATATCATAAACTAAGATTCCACCAGTCAACTGTGAGCAAAGATACTGTGTTTAGGATATGTTCAAGATATGAGCAAAGATACTATGTTTAGGATATGTTGAGGATATGTTTATGTTGTGTTTAGGTTATGTTCAGGTTATGTTCTGGTTTGGATATCACAAACCAAAATTCCATCAATCAACTGAGCAACGATACTGAGCAATGTGAATACGTTTGGCATATGTCCAGGATATGTTCAGAATATCTTCAAGTTGTGTTCAGGATATGTTTGTTATGTTCAGGTTGTATTCAGGATATTCTTAGGTTATGTTCTGGTTTAGATATCACAAATAGAAAATCCACTATTCAACTGAGCAATGTGACTATGTTTAGGTTATTCAATTCACCTTTATTTGTACAGCGCTTATACAATGTAGATTGTGTCAAAGCAGCTTCACATAGAAGATTATAGTGAATGTAAACAGTGTCAGTTCAGTTTTCAGTGTTTAAGTTCAGTTCAGTTTAGCTCAGTTCAGTGTGGGTTAATAATCGCTACTGAGAGTCCAAACACTGAATAACAAATCCATCGATGCGCAGCTCTACAGATCCCGAACAATGGCGACAGCGGTGAAAAAAAAACTTCAGTGGTGCTGCATAGTCTGAGGACCTCAGGATGAGCACCCCCAGGTGGAAATAGAGAATAAAGAGAATAATTAGCGTAGCTGCTGTTCATAGTGTATATAAACGAGATGCAAAAACAAGAGTAAATCGTTGGTTATTTTCACTAATGCGGTTTATGTACTGCAATGAGGCCTGATGTTATGTTCAGGATATGTTTATGATAAGTTCAGGATCCACTATAATTTTAAGTTTAACAGTATTTCTATTTGCAAAACTCTTATCAGATTCAGATTAAGAATGATTTTCTGTAATGTTAAAAACTCTCATCTGAAAAAAAGTCATCTGAAATCTTTAATTTTTCCACTATCCTTCAAAACATCAGATTTCACACATTCAACAACACCATTTTCAGCATTTCACACACAGTCACCTATAGTTTATCACTTATTCTTTAATAAATGTATTACAGCGCAGTATAAGTTCATTTTAAAATAAATTTATCTGTTAAGCTAATGAATGATAAACTTTATTTCAACTATATTTAGACATTTGACAAATGTAAAGCTTAACACTATATTAAAATATTAACACTTTTCTTTCATTAAAATGGTGTCTACATGTAGAAAACCACAGTCGTACAAAGATATTTATCTGCACACTAAACTTAGACATCTCATATATGACCCATATATTATATTATATTATATTATATTATATTATATTATATTATATTATATTATATTATATTATATTATATTATATTATATTATATTGTGTTATATTATATTATATTATATTATATTATATTGTGTTATATTATATTATATTATATTATATTATATTATATTATATTGTGTTATATTATATTATATTATATTATATTATATTATATTATATTATATTGTGTTATATTATATTGTGTTATATTATATTATATTATATTATATTATATTATATTATATTATATTGTGTTATATTATATTATATTATATTGTGTTATATTATATTGTGTTATATTATATTATATTATATTGTGTTATATTATATTGTGTTATATTATATTATATTATATTATATTATATTATATTATATTATATTATATTATATTGTGTTATATTATATTATATTATATTATATTATACTATATTATATTGTGTTATATTATATTATATTATATTATATTATATTATATTATATTATATTATACTATATTATATTGTGTTATATTATATTGTGTTATATTATATTATATTATATTATATTATATTATATTATATTATATTATATTATATTATATTATATTGTGTTATATTATATTATATTATATTATACTATATTATATTGTGTTATATTATATTATATTATATTATATTGTGTTATATTATATTGTGTTATATTATATTATATTATATTATATTATATTATATTATATTGTGTTATATTATATTATATTATATTATATTATATTGTGTTATATTATATTATATTATATTATATTATATTATATTGTGTTATATTATATTATATTATATTATATTATATTATATTATATTATATTATATTATATTGTGTTATATTATATTATATTATATTATATTATATTATATTATATTATATTATACTATATTATATTGTGTTATATTATATTGTGTTATATTATATTATATTATATTATATTATATTGTGTTATATTATATTATATTATATTATATTATATTATACTATATTATATTGTGTTATATTATATTGTGTTATTCATTCATTCATTTTCTTGTCGGCTTTGTCCCTTGCGGGGTCGCCACAGCGGAATGAACCGCCAACTTATCCAGCACGATTTTACGCAGCGGATGCCCTTCCAGCCGCAACCCATCTCTGGGAACTTTCACACACACATTCACACTCATACACTATGGACAATTTAGCTTACCCAATTCACCTGTACTGCATGTCTTTGGAATGTGGGGGAAACCGGAGCACCCGGAGGAAACCCACGCGAACCCAGGGAGAACATGCAAACTCCACACAGAAACGCCAACTGACCCAGCCCAGCCGAGGTTCGAACCTGCGACTCAGCGACGTTCTTGCTGTGAGGCAACAGCACTACCTACTGCGCCACTGGGTTGCCCTATATTGTGTTATATTATATTATATTATATTTTATTATATTATATTGTGTTATATTATATTATATTGTGTTATATTATATTATATTATTATTATTATATTATTAGTTCATTAACGTGAAGACGTGACTGCTGATTGTATCTGAGCAGGAACAGCCTGATGATGTTGCTGATGCTGAACTCAGACTGAACTCATCTGTAATGGTGTTACTGGTGTCTGGATGAATCCTGCAGGAAGCCTGTATTCTGAGCCAGACATCACTGATGATCCTTCATTCATCCAGACTCTGAACGGAGCTCTAAATAATCAGACTCAGACTGACGGGAGGTGTTCTGTGGTTCAGACGCTCAGATCTGTGACTCCTGCTGATCCCTCATGTTGTGAATCGCAGGACGCTGAAGCGGCGCTGAGATGTTTTTATCACGGGATTGAAGCAGACATGAGAATCACTGATCCCAGAACTGTCTGCTCACGCCTCCGTCAGTCTGTAGTGTAATGATCATTCAGTGAACATGACACAAGTATACAGGCAAATGATCCGGAGTTTGGATCATCAGTTGGACATGTTGTTTATCTAGACACTCAGAGAGTAATTGTCCTCCTATATTCAGGTTAAACAGTATCATAGTGGAACAGGAGTTTGAGGAGAATACTGTTAGTTGAACTAAGTAATCATGTGAGGCCTGTATTATGAAGCAGGATTACACTGGGTTTGAGGTACCATGAAAATAACTCTGCTTTCATTGCTCTTTGTTGTATCTTAAACTACTCCAGTGGATGTTGTGGTTATGTTCAGGTTATCTTCTGGATTTGTGTAGGATATGTTCTGATTATTTTCAGGATATGTTTAAGTTATGTTCTGGTTTAGATATAACAAACTGAGATTCCACCAATCAACTGAGCAAAGTGACTATGTTTAGAATATGTTTGGGATATATTCAAGTTATGTTCAGGTATTGAGGTTATATTCAGCATATGTTCAGGTTATCTTCTGGACATGTTCAGGTAATTTTCAGGATATGTTTATGTTCTGGTTTAGATATAACAAACTGAGATTCCACCTATCAACTGAGCAAAGTGACTATGTTTAGAATATGTTTGGGATATATTCAAGTTATGTTCAGCTATTTCTGGGTTATATTTTGGTTTAGAGATCACAAACTGAGATTCCACCAATTAACTGAGCACAGTGATTATGTACAGGTTATGTTCTGGTTATGTTCGTGATATGTTCAGGTTATGTTTAGGATATGTTCAGGTTATGTTCTGGTTTAGGCATCACAAACTGAGATTCCACCAATCAACTGAGCAATGTGACGATGCACAGGATATATTGATGTTATGTTTAGGTTATGTTTATGTTACAGTAGGTGTAGGTTATATTCAGTATAATTTTAGGTTGTGTTCTGGTTTAGATATCACAAACCAGGATTCTACTCATCAACTTTAAATAGTTACTATGTTCATTATATATTTAGGATATGTTTAGGTTATCTTTAGGTTATGTTTGGGATTTGTTTCAGATTATGTTCAGGTTTTATGTCCAGGTTATCTTTAGGTTATTTTCAGGCTATATTCAGGATTTTTTCAGATTATGTTGAGGTTATATTCAGCATATGTTCAGGTTATCTTCTGGATATGTTCAGGTAATTTTCAGGATATGTTTATGTTCTGGTTTAGATATAACAAACTGAGATTCCACCTATCAACTGAGCAAAGTGACTATGTTCAGCATATGTTTGGGATATGTTCAAGTTATGTTCAGGAAACTTCAGGGTTATATTTTGGTTTAGAGATCACAAACTGAGATTCCACTAATCAACTGGGCAAATTGATTATGTACAGGTTATGTTCTGGTTATGTTCAGGGTATGTTCAGGTTATGTTCTGGTTTAGATATCACAATCTGAGATTCCACCAATCAACTGAGCAATGTGACAATGTACTGGATATACTGAAGTTATGTTCAGGTTATGTTCACATTATGTGTAGGTTATATTCAGGAATATTTCAGGTTATGTTCTGGTTTATATATCACAAACCAGGATTCTACCAGTCAACTGCGAAGAGTTACTATGTTCATGATATATTTAGGACATGTTCAGGGACTATGTTTATTGTATGTTAAATCATATTTTAAATCAGGTTATCTTTAGGTTATGTTCGGATTTTTTTCAGATTGTGTTCAGGTTATATTCAGGTTTTATGTCCAGGTTATCTTTAGGTTATGTTCAGGATTTTCTCAGATTATGTTTAGGTTATGTTCAGGATATGTTCAGGATTTTCTCAGATTATGTTCAGGATATGTTCAGGATTTTCTCAGATTATGATTAGGTTATATTCAGGATATGTTCAGGTTATGTACAGGTTTAGAGGTCTCAGACCTAAATCCCTTAATCCCTTTAATCAACTGTGAGCAATGTGATAATAAAGCCACTCCAGCAGTTTCTCCTGTTCCAAATTAAATAATACTATTCAGTAAAGTTTTATAAATAAAATCGTCTGTTTGTAATGAAGATTATTGTAATTATTTTAGATGATTTATGTAATCATTATATCCATAAGCATTACATATTATCCATAATATAAACAATTTTATTATATTTGTTTCACCTGAGGTTAACAATTGTCCCTCAGTTCTATATTTATAAAGTTTAAACTCTAGCAGTTCTACATTGACACTTCACAATTCACATCTTGCAATTTATATCGTAATACATTTACCTTTTAAAATTCTGAGGTCTCATCTGTGATTGGCTGTTTGCTGCTGATGCCCCGCTTTCATCTGCACATGCTCATAAACTCAGGATCAAAGTCAGAGTTATAGTTGAAGATCAGCTTCAGGCTAACAGCAATGTCTGACCACACTGCTGTGGTTTAGTCAACTCCCGACTAATCTTGTAATCCTGAGTTTGTTCAGCCTCCGTCATGGAACAGGTTTGATGAACTCCTGAGCGTTTCTGTTTGAGTTTCTGAAGCTGTTTGTTTTCTCAGGTTGAGAAGAATGAAGAGGCCGATCAGGAGATCAAGCAGGATGGAATCAAACCGGAGGAAAACGCCCACAAGGCGGCCACCAAGATCCAGGCCAGTTTCCGCGGACACATCACCCGGAAAAAGATGAAGGATGGAGAGAAAGAGGAGGAGAACGGAGGAGTGCCGGAGGAGCAGGAGGAGGAGGAGAAACCGGCTGACGCCTCCACAGAAACACAGGAGGACAACAAACCAGAGCAGCCCAACTCCCCAGCAACCGAAGCCCCGCCCACTGCTGCAGCTGACCCCACCCCCTCAGACACGCCCGCCAAAGAGGAAGTAAAGGAGCCGCAGCAGGAAGTGGAGAAGCCAAAAGAGGAAGAGCAGAGCTTGGCGGCTGCAGACGAGAAACCTGAAGAAGTAGAAGAAAATGCACAGAAAGAGGAGAAAGAGGAGGAGAAACCAGCCGACGTGCCTGAAGCTGAGAGCCAGGAGACAAACCAAATAGACAAACCAGGTCAGTTTCAGCTCTGGACACCTCACTCACTCTGTTTACACACACCTGCATTAAAAACGCTTCATGAACACTCTAAGATGCACAGAGATGTTCAAATCTCAGAGTTTACGTCTCACATTTCAGAGTTTACGTCTCGTATTTCTGAGTTTACGTCTCCTATTTCAGATTTTACGTCTCACATTTCAGAGTTTACGTCTCCTATTTCAAATTTTACGTCTCACATTTCAGAGTTTACGTTTCGTATTTCAGATTTTATGTTTCGTATTTCAGATTTTATGTTTCGTATTTCAGATTTTATGTTTCGTATTTCAGATTTTATGTTTCGTATTTCAGATTTTATGTTTCGTATTTCAGATTTTACGTCTCACATTTCAGATTTTACGTTTCGTATTTCAGATTTTACATCTCACATTTCAGATTTTACGTCTCCTATTTCAGATTTTACGTTTCCTATTTCAGATTTTACGTTTTGTACTTCAGATTTTACGTCTCACATTTCAGATTTTACGTCTCGTATTTCAGATTTTACGTTTCGTATTTCAGATTTTACGTCTCCTATTTCAGATTTTACGTCTCACATTTCAGATTTTACGTCTCGTATTTCAGATTTTACGTTTCGTATTTCAGATTTTACGTCTCCTATTTCAGATTTTACGTCTCACATTTCAGATTTTACGTTTCGTATTTCAGATTTTACGTTTCGTATTTCAGATTTTACGTCTCACATTTCAGATTTTACGTCTCGTATTTCAGATTTTACGTCTCGTATTTCAGATTTTACGTCTCGTATTTCAGATTTTACGTCTCGTATTTCAGATTTTACGTTTCGTATTTCAGATTTTACGTTTCCTATTTCAGATTTTACGTTTTGTACTTCAGATTTTACATCTCACATTTCAGATTTAACGTTTCGTATTTCAGATTTTACGTCTCACATTTCAGATTTTACGTCTCGTATTTCAGATTTTACGTCTCACATTTCAGATTTTACGTTTCGTATTTCAGATTTTACGTCTCACATTTCAGATTTTACGTCTCGTATTTCAGATTTTACGTTTCGTATTTCAGATTTTACGTTTCGTATTTCAGATTTAACGTGTCACATTTCAGATTTTACGTTTCGTATTTCAGATTTTACCTCTTGTATTTCAGATTTTACGTCTCGTATTTCAGATTTTACGTCTCGTATTTCAGATTTTACGTCTCGTATTTCAGATTTTACGTTTCGTATTTCAGATTTTACCTCTTGTATTTCAGATTTTACGTCTCGTATTTCAGATTTTACGTCTCATATTTCAGATTTTACGTCTCGTATATCAGATTTTATGTCTCGTATTTCAGATTTTACGTTTCCTATTTCAGATTTTACGTCTCGTATTTCAGATTTTACGTCTCATATTTCAGATTTTACGTCTCGTATTTCAGATTTTACGTCTCGTATTTCAGATTTTACGTTTCGTATTTCAGATTTTACCTCTTGTATTTCAGATTTTACGTCTCATATTTCAGATTTTACGTCTCACATTTCAATATTTCAGATTTTACGTCTCATATTTCAGATTTTACGTCTCACATTTCAATATTTCAGATTTTACGTCTCCTATTTCAGAGTTTACATCTCGTATTTCAGATTTTACGTCTCACAATTCAGATTTTACGTCTCACATTTCAGATTTTACGTCTCACATTTCAGATTTTACGTCTCACATTTCAGATTTTACGTCTCCTATTTCAGATTTTACGTTTTGTATTTCAGATTTTACGTCTCCTATTTCAGATTTTACGTCTCCTATTTCAGATTTTACGTTTCGTATTTCAGATTTTACGTCTCACATTTCAGATTTTACGTTTCGTATTTCAGATTTTACGTTTCGTATTTCAGATTTTACGTCTCCTATTTCAGACTTTACGTTTTGTATTTCAGCTTTTACGTCTCCTATTTCAGATTTTACGTCTCACATTTCAGATTTTACGTCTCCTATTTCCGATTTTACATCTCCTATTTCCGATTTTACGTCTCCTATTTCAGATTTTACGTTTCGTATTTCAGATTTTACGTCTCGTATTTCAGATTTTACGTCTCCTATTTCAGATTTTACGTTTCGTATTTCAGATTTTACGTTTCGTATTTCAGATTTTACGTCTCACATTTCAGATTTTACGTCTCGTATTTCAGATTTTACGTCTCGTATTTCAGATTTTACGTTTCGTATTTCAGATTTTACGTCTCACATTTCAGATTTTACGTCTCGTATTTCAGATTTTACGTCTCGTATTTCAGATTTTACGTCTCGTATTTCAGATTTTACGTCTCTTATTTCAGATTTTACGTCTCTTATTTCAGATTTTACGTCTCATATTTCAGATTTTACGTCTCGTATTTCAGATTTTACGTTTTGTATTTCAGATTTTACGTCTCACATTTCAGATTTTACGTCTCCTATTTCAGATTTTACGTTTTGTATTTCAGATTTTACGTTTCGTATTTTAGATTTTACGTCTCCTATTTCAGATTTTACGTTTCGTATTACAGATTTTACGTCTCTTATTTCAGTTTTTACGTCTCGTATTTCAGAGTTTACGTTTCGTATTTCAGATTTTACGTTTCGTATTTCAGATTTTATGTTTCGTATTTCAGATTTTACGTTTCGTATTTCAGATTTTACGTCTCGAATTTCAGACTTTACGTTTCGTATTTCAGATTTTACGTCTCGAATTTCAGACTTTACGTTTTGTATTTCAGATTTTACGTCTCACATTTCAGATTTTACGTCTCGTATTTCAGATTTTACGTTTCGTATTTCAGATTTTACGTCTCACATTTCAGATTTTACGTCTCGTATTTCAGATTTTACGTCTCCTATTTCAGATTTTACGTCTCCTATTTCAGATTTTACGTCTCCTATTTCAGATTTTACGTTTCGTATTTCAGATTTTACGTCTCGTATTTCAGATTTTACGTCTCGTATTTCAGATTTTACGTTTCGTATTTCAGATTTTAAGTTTCGTTTTTCAGATTTTACGTCTCGAATTTCAGATTTTACGTCTCCTATTTCAGATTTTACGTCTCCTATTTCAGATTTTACGTTTCGTATTTCAGATTTTACGTTTTGTATTTCAGATTTTACGTTTCGTATTTCAGATTTTACGTCTCGTATTTCAGATTTTACGTCTCGTATTTCAGATTTTACGTTCCGTATTTCAGATTTTAAGTTTCGTTTTTCAGATTTTACGTCTCGAATTTCAGATTTTACGTCTCCTATTTCAGATTTTACGTCTCCTATTTCAGATTTTACGTCTCCTATTTCAGATTTTACGTCTCGTATTTCAGATTTTACGTCTCGTATTTCAGATTTTACGTTTCGTATTTCAGATTTTAAGTTTCGTTTTTCAGATTTTACGTCTCGTATTTCAGATTTTACGTCTCGTATTTCAGATTTTACGTCTCCTATTTCAGATTTTACGTCTCCTATTTCAGATTTTACGTTTCGTATTTCAGATTTTACGTCTCGTATTTCAGATTTTACGTCTCCTATTTCAGATTTTAAGTTTCGTTTTTCAGATTTTACGTCTCCTATTTCAGAGTTTACATCTCGTATTTCAGATTTTACATCTCACAATTCAGATTTTATGTCTCACATTTCAGATTTTACGTTTCGTATTTCAGATTTTACGTCTCCTATTTCAGATTTTACGTCTCCTATTTCCGATTTTACGTCTCCTATTTCCGATTTTACGTCTCATATTTCAGATTTTAAGTTTCATATTTCAGATTTTACGTCTTCTATTTCAGATTTTACGTCTCCTATTTCAGAGTTTACGTCTCGTATTTCAGATTTTACGTCTCACATTTCAGAGTGTACGTCTCATATTTTAGAGTATACGTCTCATATTTGTGAGTTTTCGTCTCACATTTCAGTTTACGTCTCATATTTTTGAGTTTACATCATTTCTGCGTTTTAAAGCTTGACTTCTTCAAAGAACAGTGTGAATTGATCTAAATGCCGGTGTTTTCTGTGCTGTCAGACGCCGCTGAGGACTCCCAAACCAGCAGAGGGAGCCGTTTCAGACGCCGGCACAGAGGAGAGCGTTTAACGGAGGACCAGTGCAATGTAGAATCCCAGATGATCCACAGGCCCGCCGACAGCCTGCTTTATGTTCGTCCTCTTTTCTGGTGTGGCCTGATTTCTGCGGTTTGCGGGAGGTTTGGAAGCGTGTGCTGGAGATCAGGACTCAGACCTCCGTCTTTCTCCAGCGCAGGAAACCTCCTCATACATGTGGCTTCTTTTCATGTCCGTGGTGTTGTTATGAGCGTTTAATTGGAGATCTCGCTGCACTGATGATGTTAAAATCCACAAAATCCAACAAAAAAGAAAAAGCGCCAGCCTTTCTGTTCCAGTAAGGAGTAAAATCGTGGAAAAAATGGTTTCATGTCTGTTTTCAAAATAAAGAAATGTGCCAATTATGTTAAAGATGTGTGTGTGTGTGTGTGTGTGTGTGTGTGTGTGTGTGTGTGTGTGTGTGTGTTTGTGTGTGTTGGAGTTTAACGTCAGATCATATTAGCAGGATTAATCTGAATTAAGCAGAAAACAAACACAGAAATGTCTTTCCAATAAGGGCTGATTATATAGCAGTAGTTAATGCATTCATTAATTATTGCATCGCTTGTTCATTAAGTCATGTCAAGCTTCATTAAGTACTATTAACATTAACAGAGATCAAATGCTTTAGAAGGGTTTTAATTGCTCGTTCATTTGAATGTAAATTAATGTTAACAGAGGGAATTATTTGACCACATTACACACACTGAACACTGGTTTCTGAAACTACTGAAGACTCCAGGCTTGAGTTAATAATACTGAGTGGACGTGACTATTTCTACAAGTGTAATAATTATAATACATACAGGTTCATTTAATTTATAACCCACTGTTTTAATTGTGTGTAATCAACTCCTTAATAGGGGTGGCATGGTGGTTAGCACTCACAGCACTCAGGTCACAGGTTCGAGCCTCGGCTGGGTCAGTGTGTGTTTCTGTGTGGAGTTTGCATGTTCTCCCCGTGTTGGTGTGGGTTTCCTCCGGGTGCTCCGGTTTCCCCCACAGTCCAAACACATGCGCTATAGGGGAACTGATCAACTAAACTGGCCGTAGTGTATGAGTGTGTATGGGTGTTTCCCAGTGTTGGGTTGCAGCTGGAAGGGCATCCGCTGTGTAAAGCATATGCTGGAATAGTTGGCGGTTCATTCTGCTGTGGCGACCCCTGATGAATAAAGGGACTAAGCTGAAGGAAAATGAATGAATGAATGAATGACCCCTCAATAATTACATCAGAAAAACACTGAATTTCCCCAATAATCAATAATCAACCTACACATTCTTCTCTCACAGCTTTCTGTTTACTGTCCTGTATGTTTCAGTCAAAAAACAAACAAGTCAAACATCGATTCGAGTTCATTTTATGCAAATCAAACCTTCAGAAAAATTACATTTGCATTTATTTTTGATAACATTTCTGATTACATTCAGAAGACTGATGTAAATGTGAAGTTGAGTAGTGAACACAAGTATTGTGTGTGTGTGTGTGTGTGTGTGTGTGTGTGTGTGTGTGTGTGTGTGTGTGTGTGTGTGTGTGTGTGTGTGTGTGTGTGTGTGTGTGTGTGTGTGTGTGTGTGCGCGTGTGCATTTATGAATATGAGTGTTTTTGTCATGTCAGTACTATTATATCTATGGTAAATCTGGGTAAATCTGTCACTTGTGTAGAGTTAATCCATATCAATAACCACAAGAGGAGCATTTAAAGGGAGATCTAACAATCGTTATATTCCTTTATTTGCATGTTACATGATTAACAGAATTCAGAATCCTCATTTCTCACCAAAATTACAATCAGTTCATTTTATTTTATTTATTTTTCTTAATTCCACTTTCAAAAACATCAAATTCAAATGACTTGATTTCCATTTTCAACATCTGATGAGTACTTTACAGTGCAGAAGGGTTTAAAAAGGACTGCGGGAGCTTCAGAGTAAATAAAGACGAGTTAGAAAATGGCCATTGCTTTCATGAAGATGTCGATCAAAACTACTGGAGATTCTCCAGATCCACGAAAACACAGCGTCTTCTTGTCAGGTTACAGAGAGCATCGGCAATAAAACACACACTGAACATGGCCAAATTAAAGTTAAATGATCCTCACTGGAGTATTCACACACACACACATTCTCACACACACTCTGCAGTGAGACATTCGTCAGATACAAAACACTGTGGTCCTGTGTGGAGTTCAGGACGCTTGACTTTGGATCGGATCAAACCCAAATATTGGCGATTTACTTTAGACAGGAGACGCGCGACTAGCCCTTTATATCAGACAGACGCCAGACGAGCAGCTTCATCCAATCAAGAGCGCACATGCTGAAAGCTTATTGGCTGAGAGAGCTGTCAATCAAAGGGCTGTGGGTGGAGATCTCACTGCTGGATTATTCCAATACTCAAATATAAATGTGAACAGAAACGCTGCTTTACGAGCAGGAGAAACGACAAATAAACCAGTGTGACAAAAACGAAACTAAACAGATGCTTCACCAATTCAACAACGAAGAAAACTAGTGTGTGCGCGGGTCATAAATCCTCTCTAAAATGGCTTGTTTAAATATATAATAGGAGCTCTAATCGTTTGGCAGTCGGAGTATTCAGCTCATCTCTGTACAACTACTATTATAATAACTAATGAACAGATCCATCTCTATAAATAAGAATAGTAGTGCAGCCGCTTCAAAGGTAAATCTAGTTTTAGAATACTTAAATATCTGTAGTAAAAATCTTAGTTTAGTATCTAATTTGAGTTTGTTACAGGAAGCATCAAAGCGCCACCGCAGATAGTGAACTACAGACGGAGAGACCTGAACGAAGATGCGCTTCGATTCCGCGTGAAGACATTCAAAAGAATATTTACAGACAGACGGAGGTGAGCGGCGGATGAAGACGAGCATTCATTGGTGTCGAACATTTCATACGGCGGACAGAGAAACACGCGGTCGGATGAGGGTTAACAGCGGTCGTGCTGGAGCGACACGACACACGCTAAACATCGTTAAACACTTTCAGTGGAGAAACTTCATTAATAAAACAGGTTTTTCAGAAACCCTGAAGAACTCTTGCAGAGCCGCCTGTGGGAGGAGTTACTGCTGTGTTAGTGGGCGGAGTTACAACTGGGAGAATATGATCATGTGTGGGGGAGGGGTTAGGGGCGGATTCACACCAAATGCGGAATTAAGTATTCGTTACATACAAAGTCAATGCAAAAGCACAAATAGAGACGAATTATTGCTGTGATTGACGCTGAATGCGCGACACTTTTGCCGAAAATATTCGAAATTCACCTTAATTGTGTCTTTCACAAGTTCAAAAACTTACTAGAAGTGGAGCAGGAAATCTGCATGAGCGGGAAAACACCTCGTGACTACAGTTGAGCGAGTGACACGGAGCTCTGCGTTTGGTGTGAAGCCAGACATGTGGGAGGGGACAGAGGTGTGGCCACAGACACACAAGTGGGAGGGGTTTAGTGTTGTATTTGGATATAGGCAGAGTTATTTTCGGGTGATAGTAGTATTTGGTCACAGGGGTGAAGTTGAACATTTGGAAAGAATCAGAGGTGTGGCCACATCTACACAAGTGGGCGGGATCATCATGTGGGAAGGGTTTAGTGGTGTATCAGGTAGTGTGGGTGGAGTTACAACTGGGAGAATCTTAGTGCTGTATTTGGTCACATGGCTATTTGGAAGGTGTGGCCACAGCTACACCAGTGGGAGGGACTAATGATGTGGGAGGGGTTAGTGCTGTATTTGGTCACATGCTTAACCTAAACATAACTGAAGACATGTGGAAAGTATCAGAGGTGTGGCCAAAGCTACAGCAATGGGAGGGGTTTAGTGCTGTATTTGGACATGTGGGTGATTTACATTTGGGTGGGACCCATTAAATTAGAGGAATACAGTGCTATAATTGGCCACATGGGTGGAGTTAGACATGTAGAGGCGACCAGAGGTGTGGCCACAGCTACACAAGTGGGAGGAGCAAATAATGTAGGAGGGGTTAGTGCTGTATTTGGACATGTGGGTGGAGTTAGACATGTAGAATGGACCAGAGGGGTGGGAGGGGTTAGTGCTGTATTTGGACATGTGGGTGGAGTTAGACATGTAGAGGTGACCAGAGGTGTGGCCACAGCTACACAAGTGGGAGGGGCAAATAATGTGGGAGGGGTTAGTGCTGTATTTGGACATGTGGGTGGAGTTAGACATGTAGAATGGACCAGAGGTGTGGGAGGGGTTAGTGCTGTATTTGGACATGTGGGTGGAGTTAAACATGTGGAGGGGACCAAAGGTGTGGGCGGGGTTAGACACAGCTACACAAGTGATGCAGCATGAGCGTCTCATTCATCCAGTGATTGTTCTGATCTTAGAAAACCTTAATGAGATGTAAGGAAAGAGCAGAATGGTGTCCGTCACAACACAAACATGATTCAGTCCCTCTTCATTAGTCACATTCAGCACACTCAGACGACTCGAGCGCTTTCATTAGTCTACATCAGGCAGATCTGGCCACAGGCTGCAGAGTTCAATGGGGAAACACAATGAAATGAGCCGTTCAGCATTCAGAGATGATTGAAGATCAGGGCGTGGCTCCAGTTATCTGTCAGAACACACACACACATGCTCTCAGACTGTCGGACGGACAGAAACACACACCACAGGCCTCACTGGAAGTCAGTGAATCTCGAAGCGGTTAAAGCACACTATTCAGTTCTTATAAGAGCACCTTCTCCTCCTCTCCTCTGTGTTCTGGTATTCTCTCCTGATAGTCAGAGTGTGGTCCGGCCGGGCGTGACGGTGAGTGTGATGACGAGTGAACAGTCTGAGGCGACCGAGTGTGTTCAGAGCGACTGATCATTAACACTGGAGAAGAGCTGAGGACACACACAGGAGGAGGAGCCAGAGTGATTGACAGATGCAGCCCGCAGAGTTGATGTTCCCCCCTGTCCCTGGTTCTGGGAGAGAGAGAGAGAGAGAGAGAGAGAGAGAGAGAGAGAGAGAGAGAGAGAGAGAGAGAGAGAGAGAGAGAGAGAGAGAGAGAGAGAGAGAGAGAGAGAGAGAGAGACACACACACACACACACACACACACACACACACACACACACATAGAGAGAGACACACACGGGTCTGTTAGATTCAGATGTTGGTGAATGGCGACCTCTGCTGGTGGATGAGCTGAAGTACACCAGTGTGTGTGAGTGTATCAGTGTGAGTGAGTGAGAGTATCTGTCAGTGGTGTAAAGTAAATACTCAGATGACTGTAATTGAGTAGTGTTTCTCAGGAATTGTACTTTACTAAGCAGGTTTAAAGATGTGTGCTTTGACTTTCCCTTGAGCACATGTTTAGTGCCGTGTTGGTACTGTTACTCCACTACTGTCCTTCATCCTGCATCACTACTCTATTATTTCCTGTCTATGGAGATTAGAAACATCAGTCCTGTGCTTCCTGTCTGCACATAGAAGGTAAATCGCCTCATTATGATCTACCTCAACACATGGTGAATTATAACTGCAGCAGTCTGTTGGGAAGCATTAGAAGTGTCCAAAATCTACACGCAATGACCCAGAGACTGTTTAAGTCACCGATGAGAAGATGACGGATGTTGACTGTATGATGACCGAAATGGCCAAGCAGGCACAAGACATCAACATGATGTCAGATTGATGTTGTACCTTAATGTCATGGCGACGCTGCATTCTGTTTGAAAATGAAAATCAGTTTGACGTCAGAACTCAACATCAGGCTGTCCAACATCCAACCTCAAATCAACCAAATATCAACGTCTAATGATGTTCCAGCTTGATGTTGTGTGGATGTTACCAGTATGACGTCTATCAGATGCTGGATGTTGGTTGCCGTACCTGATGAATAAATGTCAGTATTTGACGTCAATGTGATGCTGGTGTCAGATGCTGGCGTGACGTTGGATTTTGGTCACTTTCTAGAGTTCACACTACAGGATTTTAAGCCTGATTTGAGCCTGATTTGAGCCTGATTTGGAAGTTAACGAGCTCGCCGACAGATCGGGTTGTGATCGGGGAAAAATCAGCAGCTCGGCGCTCGGCAGTCTTTATGTGTGAACTACTGAACACATCAAAGAGGCTCGCCGACACCTCGCACACGGAAATGCAACATCTAGCAAGCTGAATATTCCAGAGCAGTCGGCCGACTCGACCCCACGTGCGGTCAGATGTAGTGAGAGAGAGCATGTCAACATGAGCTGAATGGCCGTGTGTTCAGGAGCTCAACAGAAACGTCTGTGATTGGCCAGAATGGGCATCGATGGACTCGCTTCATTCTGCGATAACACGGACACGAGAGTCGGCTATAATAACAGTGGGACTAGAACTCTGTAACTATTAGAATCTCCATACTGCTCATTCTGACCGTTCTCATATAGGATGTCATATTGTCACGTCATATTTACATTCAAAACTTCTACTGAGATATTAAAATGAAGCTCTGAATGTCTGGCATCATATTTTATGACACCTTTACCCTAAAAATATCAGCTTTTTGCTAATAGAGCCTATAAATATGTAGTTAAGATACTAGAACATGCAAAGCCTCTGGGTAGATTTATGTTTTTGCTATCAGAAAGTTCTGTTTATGGTAGCAGGAAGTTGCTAAGAAAAAAAATGCATGCATATTTAAAGTGACAGCGAACAGTAGCAGACGTACATGCAGTCATGCTGAGCAGTATGGTAAATAAAGGTAGAAATGCTCACTTCTTTACTGTTTTGTAATTTAAAAGAATAATAATGTTAGAAAGAAATACACAGATATTTAGGAAGCGTCAGCGTGTTGTACACATGTTAGTTTTATTTCAAAGAGTTATTAAATGATAACAATGAAACTCTCTATGCATCTCTCCACTTGAGCCTTGCAGATGAGTGAACGAGTTGTTGTCAGATCATGTAGTGTGTGACCCCCTCTTGTGGATCATTTGTGTAGTGTTGTATAGTGTGAACAGCACAGCGATCTGCCGATGTTTTAAATCCTGTAGTGTGCACTAGGCTTAACACAACCACATATCAACATCATCTGATGTTGTTACTGCTAGACATAGATTTTTGGTCTGATGACATCACAACCTAAATCTAACCTAATATTAACGTCTGATGATGTTGTGTGTCTGCTGCACAATCACTAAATGCACTACAGAACGTCACGTTTACTGACACGTGTAATACTCACTACTCTTGAGGACTTTTGAAAGCTCTACTTTTACTCACACTCAGAGTGATATTCACAGCAGACACTTTTACTCTACTGCACTCAGTGGTGGAAAGAGTACTGAATAATCATACTCCAGTAAAAGTACCATTACTTGCCTAAAAATGTAGTGCAGTAGAGTAACAGTATCTGCTGTGATTATTACTTAAAGTGTGAGTAAGAAGCAGAGCTTTTAAAAAATACTCAAGAGTAGAGAGTAGTGAGTGCTATGCTGTATAAAGCTGATGTGTTTACATGTAATTTGTGCATGTGTGTGTAAATATAACCTTCTGTAGTGCTTTAGGTTATTGCTCAGCAGGCACACAACATCATTTATTATCAGGTTAGATTCAGGTTGTGATGTTAGGTGACCAAAATAATGGTCAAGCCAGCAGCTAAGGACAACGTTATTTTATGTCTAATAATGACGTCAAATGACGTTGATATTCGGTTGATTTTAGGTTGTTAGAAAGTGACCAAAATCCAGCGTCGAGCCAACATCTTAACCCAGCATCATACTGACGTCAACTTATTCATCAGGTACGGCAACCAAAATCCAGCGTCTGATAGATGTCATAGGGGTAACGTCCACACAATGTCAAGCTGTAACATCATTAGACGTTGATATTTGGTTGGTTTTAGGTTGGACATTGGATATTGATGTTGGCCTGACGTTGAGTTCTGACGTCAACCCGATTTTCATTTCCAAACAAAATGCAAAGTCTCCATGATGTTAGGGTTCAACATCAATCAGATGTCATGTTGACGTCCTGTGCCTGCTGGGTGTTTAAGGCCATTTCAGTCATCATACAGTAAACATCTTCTCATCAGTGACGTACATCTAAACAGTGTCTGGGTCAATGTGTGTAAAGATTTTGAACATGATGCAATTTACCTTCTACGGTATGTAGGGGTGTCAAAATTAATCGTTTCTTCGGTGCACCGCGATGCAGGCGCAGACAATTCCGTATTGGTTCAGTGATAATCATAACCGGTTATTATGTACTGACGTCATTTATCTCACATGCGCTATGTCGCCGTAGCTTACTATGGCGAGGGAGGCGAGCGCGAGTATATACAACGCTCTAACTACGAAAAATTCAGAAACTGCACAATTTCACTGCGTGTGTGTTTGCTGGACTGTGTTTCACTGACACTTACAGCAGAAGCCCCTATTTCACGGCGATTAAGAGAATGAAAGTAATCTCCATTTCTCTCTCAGAGTCTCTGTCTCACTGTGGCCCATGAGCGCATCTGTGAAGAGTGCCAGCGTGTAAGAGCCAATCGCAGCCCTTTCTGTTGAGCGCGTGACCAATCAAAGGGGTGTAAGAAATAACTTGGTAGACAAGGCAGAGAGCGAGCGGGATATTTATATTTGTTTATTTGCTATAGACCATTTCAATGTGGTCATGTCATTGGCCCATCAACATTTCCTGCTTGACGTTAAACTATTTCCTAACTGTAACAAGAGACAATTCAATCATAACTTGACTTTAAATCAGCCGTCATAACACTATTTATCAATATGTGGACCTTTTTGGGTTCTCAGAAGCAATGGAAATTAACAATGTAAAACAGGAAATACTTTAGGACCATTGTTTTTGTTTACATCCCTCAAAATGCTCTATAAATGCTGGTGTTGTTTAAAGGTACAGTTTATATATCTGACTGTTTGTATTAAAGGACAAAATTGTTTTACAAATAGTATTTAAATATATATATACATTTGAATACAAGAATTGTTGTGCTGTGAAGAAAATAAAAAACTGTGTATGGAAAGAATCGTCAATGCACCGTGATGCACCGAGATATCCAATTGAACCGAATCGATGGCATGATAATCGTAACCGAACCGAACCGTGAGACCAGTGTAGGTTCACACCTCTAACGGTATGTGTGATTTGATTGGACAGGAATCACAGGACTGGTTTTTCTAATCCCCATAGACAAGAAAAATAAAGTAGAGACTGCAGGTTGAAGGAAAGTGGAGTAAAATACAGATACTGCAGTAAACATGTACTCAAGGAAAAGTAAAAGTGCACATTTATAAAACTACTCAGTCAATTACAATTCCTGAGAAACACTACTGAATTAGTCATCTGAGTATGTGTAAGTGGTTACTTTACACCACTGACTGCACTACATTATTAGGCAAGTAATGCTACTTGTACTCAAGTATGATTGTTCAGGACTCTCTCCGCCACTGGTATCTGTGTACTGGTTTAGGTGGTTTATAAGTGCAGGTCTCTGTATAATGACAGGAGTATGACAGTTGTCTTCAACTCAGTTCAACTTTATTTGTGTAGTGTTGTTCACAATAAATATTGTTTTAAAGCAGCTTTACAAATCCTAAATCAGTACTCTAGTGGTAATGCTACTACAGTACATACAGTGGTGTGAAAAGTGTTTGCCCCTTACATGTTTGTCACTTTAATGTTTCAGATCATCAAACTAATGTAAATATTAGTCACACAGGTCAACACATCATGCAGGTTTGACATGAAGGTTTATATTATTAAGGGGAAACACATTATAAAAGTACTCAGCGCTGTGTGATTAAGGGCGTACTCACACTATGCTATCTGAACCGTGCCCAGGCCCATTTCCCGGATGGTTTGAGAAGTGTGAGTGCTCTGAATCAGGCTCAGGTGTGGTTCAGTTGGCCAGCCCTGGCCCGGTTGGAAGAGGTGTGCCAGACGCGGTTCACTTGGGCTTTGGTGCGGTACCCTTGTAGCGTAAGTGTAAAACACGCCTGAGCCCGAAACTGAAGACGAGACGTGACTTTAAGGGGCTGTTCATATAGATTTATTAATTATTGGAACCTAATTATAATAAAAATCTAAGTATCATCTTTTGATATGATGTACTTTAAGAGAGAAATGATGACCATATATGTGGACTCGTGGTCTGAATTTACATAAAACACAATAAAGTCACCTGTGTGTAATAGAATGAAAAACTCTTTATTTCTTTTCCCTGACTGTTTTAATGCATTAATAACACACACACACACACACACACACACACACACACACACACACACACACACACACACACACACACACACACACACACACACACACACACATACACACACACACACTGTTTGAATATGTTTTGACCATCAGTAAAAACAACATTTTTTGCCCATAAGACATAAGAGCTAACATGTGCTGTCCACGTATGTGGCCACTAAGCCCTAGGAGGTTAAAGACACAAACCCCTCACTGCACCACTGCATCATGGCCCGAATGTAATGTGAGTGTGGGCCGTCGGGGGAGACAGGAGGGGGGACAAGCGTGCTTTGGCCCGGTTCAAGGCAACTGTACATAGTGTGAGTACACCCTTAGTGTTTGTCCCCTGTTAAACCATAACTAAACTGCTTTCTCACACCAGAGTTCAGCTTCTGCAGCCACACCCAGGTCTGATTACCGCCTCACCTGTTCACTATGCAGACATCACTTAAACAGGACCTGCCTGACAAAGCAAAGCAGACCAAAAGATCCTCAAAGTCCGAGATCCACAGAAATTCAAATGAGAATCTACCAGTCTGGGAAAGGGTATATCCAGCCATTTCTAAAGCTCTGGGACTGCAGTGAAGCACAGCGAGAGACATTATCTACACATGGCAGAAACAGTGGAGAAGCGGCCAGACGACCAGAATTACCCCGAGAGCACAGCGACAACTCATCCAAGAGGACACAAAGACGAACATCAACATCCACAGACCTGCAGGCCTCGCTTACAGTGAGTGCTCATGACTCCACCATGAGAAGAGACTGGGCAAACATGCATGGCAGAGGTCAAGACAAAAACCACAGCTGATAGACAGAACACAAAGCCTCAGCTCAGCTTGCCAGAAAACACTTTAATGATGCCCAAGAATGAGGGGGAAACACTATATAACACTATACACACTGTCCCATTATGTGCTGCGTTTCAGAAAAAGAAGAACCACGAATTCTGCTGTGCACAGAACTATCCTGCAGGGGAACACCCAACCGTCTGTGAGAGACCTCAAGCTGAAGAGAGCTCGAGTTCTACAGCTGAACAATGATCCAAACACACCAGCGAGTGCACTTGAAGAACAACTAAATGAAGACTGTGGAGTGGCCTAGTCAAAGTCCTGACCTGAATCCAATTGAGATACTGTGGCATAAAGAGGTGGATCATGCTGGAAACTCCTGCAGTGTGTCTGAGTTACAGTAATTCTGTTTGATGAGCGGGTCAGAACTCCTGCACAGCGCTGGACACACTCACAGTGAGTGAACACTGGACTGCAGGAGCTGCTGCTGACGCTGGCAGAGCCGGTTATTAGGGGGCGAACACTTATTCACACAGGGCTGAGTAGTTTGTTTCCCTTGATAATACGTAAAAACCTTCATGTCAAACCTGCATGATGTGTTGACCTGTTATCTGTCACTAATATTTACATTAGCTTGATGATCTGAAACATAAACATGTGACAAACAAAACAGAAATCAGACAAACACTTCATCACAGCAGTGTGCTTAACAGGGTCTTTAGACATTAAACATGTTTCCACAGGCGTGCTGTGAGTGGAGGAGCGGAATATAATGAGTGCTTTATACTGGATATTATACACCACCACCAAACCAACATGTGTCTGTGTGTATCAGAGTGTGTGAGTGTGTGTGTCTCACTGTAGAGGAACACGCTGGCGTTGTGTATTCCCAGTCTGTTTGTTGCCACACACGTGTAGTTTCCGTAATCTTCCTCCGTCACGTTCGCCACGACCAGAACCGTGCGGGAGCCGCTGATCTGAATGGTGAGACTCTGAGAACTGGACAGCCTGATCAACACACACACACACACACACACACACACACACACACACACACACGCACGCACGCACGCACGCACGCACGCACACACACACACACACGCACACGATCATTGACTGTGAAGCACTCTCACACAGGTTCTGCTTGTGTCCATATTTGATGATGAAGTCACACATGAATATTGCTGAAAGAGTCTGAAAGCTTGAAGAAGATTCAGTTTAAATCCCTGAAGTGGTTGCAGAAGTTTGCAGCAGTTATGACTGTATATATACACACGTTAGCAGGTTTCTAGTCTGGATTGACATGTTTCTTGCTAGGCTGTTGATGGGGGTTCTGAGTGGTTGCTAAGTGGCTGCTAGGGTGTTCTGAATGGTTGCTAGGGTGCTCTGAATGGTTGCTTTGGTGTTGCTAGGCAGTTGATAAAGTGTTCTGAGTGGTTGCTAGGAGGTTATTAAGCCGTTACCAGAGTGTTTTGACTGATTGTTAAGGCGTTGCTAAGGTGTTCTGAGTGGTTGCTAGGGTGTTCCAGGTAGTTGTTAAGGTGTTGCTAGGTGGTTTCTAAGGTGTTGCTAGGGTATTCAGAGTAGTTGCTAAGGCGTTTCAAGCGTGTTTTATGTGGTTTCTAAGATGTTGCTAGGTGGTTGCTAGGGTGTTCTGAGTGGTTGCGAAGGTTTTACTTGGCAGTTGCTAGGGTGTTCTGGGTAGTTGCTAAGACGTTACTAGGTGGTTGCTAGGTGGTTGCTAAGGTGTTCTAGGCCGTTGCTAAAGTGTTGATAGGAGGTTGCTAGTGTGTTCTGAGTGATTGTTAGGCAGTTGCTAAGACATTGCTAGGTGGTGGCTAAGGTTGCTAGGTTGTTGCTAAGGTGTTGCTAGGGTGTTGCTAGACTGTTCTGAGTGGTTGCTAAGGAGTAGCTCGGCGGTTGTTAAGGTGTTGCTAGATGGTTGTTAGGGTGTTGCTAGGCCATTGCCAAGATGTTTTGGGTTGTTGCTAGGGTGTTGCTAGGGTGTTCTAATTGGTTGCTAAGTGGTTGCTAAGGCATTGCAAGACGGTTGCTAAAGTGTTGCTAGGTGGTTGCTAAGGTGTTGCTAGGCGGTTGCTAAGATGTTTTGGATTGTTGCTAAGGTGTTGCTAGGACGTTCTGATTGGTTGCTAAGGCATTGCTATACGGTTGCTAAAGTGTTGCTAGGTGGTTGTTAAGGTGTTGCTAGGCAGTTAGGCAGTTGCTAAGACATTGCTAGGTGGTGGCTAAGGTTGCTAGGTCGTTGCTAAGGTGTTGCTAGGGTGTTGCTAGACTGTTCTGAGTGGTTGCTAAGGAGTAGCTTGGCGGTTGCTAAGGTGTTGCTATATGGTTGTTAGGGTGTTGCTAGGCGATTGCCAAGATGTTTTGGGTTGTTGCTAGGGTGTTCTAATTGGTTGCTAAGTGGTTGCTAAGGCATTGCTAGACGGTTGCTAAAGTGTTGCTAGGTGCTTGCTAAGGTGTTGCTAGGCAGTTGCTAAGATGTTTTGGGTTGTTGCTAAGGTGTTGCTAGGACGTTCTGATTGGTTGCTAAGGCATTGCTAGACGGTTGCTAAGACATTGCTAGGTGGTTGCTAAGTTGTTGCTAGGCGCTTGCTAGGGTGTTCTGAGTGGGTGCTGAGGCGTTGCTAGGTGGTTGCTAAAGTGTTGCTAGGCAGTTGCTAAGGTGTTCTAGGTCATTGCTAAGGTGTTGCTAGATGGTTGCTAGGGTGTTCTGAGTGGTTGCTAGGCAGTTGCTAAGGCACTGCTAGGTGGTTGCTAAGGTGTTGCTAGGTGGTTGCTAAGGTGTTCTGAGCAGTTGCTAGGCAGTTGCTAACATAAATTAGCATGGTTGTAGTATGAATTAGCACATTGCTAGCATGTTTATAGCCTACATTAGCATGTTATTAGCATGGTTCTAATGTGAATTAGCATGTTACTAGCATGTTCCTAGTATAAACTAGCATGTTGTTAGCATGCATTTAATATGAATTAGAATGTTGCTAGTATGATCAGTATGTCGTTAGTATATTGTTAGTATGGATTGGTATGTTGTTAGTGTGTCCAATGTAAAGTCAATGGCATTTTTTTCATAATAGAAATCTATGGGACAGTTGCTAAGGTGCTGTAAGTGGTTGCTAGGGTGTGGCTAGTATGTTGAAAGGTCATCAGTGATTGGCAGATTGATAGTCTGAGTTAAATGAGCCCAACATTAAGTCTGTATGATAGTCTGGCGCAAAGTTATGAGGTCACAAAGTTTGGTCCAATGTTAAGTCAATGGGAGTTTTCCGAATTTTCCAGGTCAGTTTTGGGAAAACCGTAAGTCGGATCAGTTGGAAAAGATAAAGCAACTTAATTCAGTCTAGTTTGGAGGTTTGGAGTAAGTTTGGTTATTGCAGTATGAACGGTCTAGGAGGAGATGCGTTCTTTAAATAGTCTAAGTGGGTGCCACCATAAATATGAGCTCCAGGTGAATATTAGTGCAGTGTGAGGAGGGGCAGCATGTTTATATTAAATGAGTGTATTACAGAAACAGAGCCAGCTATTATCAGAAGAGGATTGTCTTTTATTATGAGTGTAATGTTTCTGATTTCACTAATAACTCCATGAATAATGCAGACGCTGCAGGAATGGGGAGTCTTCCACAAAGTTTGCACACTGTAAGTCCAGAAGAATATAAATCTCTTCAGTACTCTCCTGTCTTTGAGGATCTTCAGCCTCAGAGATATGAGAATAATCCTACTTTTGGTCAAAGCCATGATGGTGATATTTAATAAAGCATGAATTAATCTTCAAACTATAAAAGTTTGACAGAGCGAGTTTAATGTGGCCCCGTATCTCTGAAATTAAATCATAACAGGCCTGAAAAATAAAGGCTTGAAAAGAAACGCTTGCTAATAACCATAATCTCAAAGGAGATATTCTTAATAATTCTATCAATTCATTTGATGAAGAGTTCAGACGAGGAGCTGAAAGTGGATTAAACTAGTGCATTAAACAGCGGAGAGTTTAATATATGGACATTAATATACAGGAGCATGTTTAAAACAGGATCTGCTGAATTACACTGCTCATATTCCACTGCTGTCAGTAATATAGCTCATAATGCCACAACACATTTACTAAGCAATACAACCTATAAATGCAGATAAATAAAGAAAGATTTAAATATATATACACATGATATTTATATTCTACATGTCTCGATTCACTCGTTTTTGACCATCACGTGTCAGAGCCTCTCTGGCTCAATGTTAGCTGAACGTTAGGGGTAACATTACCTGAATGTTAGCTCAATGTTAGCTGAACGTTAGGGGTAACATTACCTGAATGTTAGCTCAATGTTAGCTGAACGTTAGGAGTAACATTACCTGAATGTTAGCTCAATGTTAGCTGAACGTTAGGAGTAACATTACCTGAATGTTAGCTCAATGTTAGCTGAACGTTAGGAGTAAAATTACCTGAATGTTGGCTTAATGTTAGCTGAACGTTAGGAGTAAAATTACCTGAATGTTAGCTCAATGTTAGCTGAACGTTAGGAGTAATTTTACCTGAATGTTAGCTCAATGTTAGCCGAACGTTAGGAGTAACATTACCTGAATGTTAGCTTAATGTTAGCTGAACGTTAGGAGTAACATTACCTGAATGTTAGCTCAATGTTAGCTGAACGTTAGGGGTAACATTACCTGAATGATAGCTCAATGTTAGCTGAACGTTAGGAGTAAAATTACCTGAATGTTAGCTCAATGTTAGCTGAACGTTAGGAGTAAAATTACCTGAATGTTGGCTTAATGTTAGCTGAACGTTAGGAGTAACATTACCTGAATGTTAGCTCAATGTTAGCTGAACGTTAGGAGTAACATTACCTGAATGTTAGCTCAATGTTAGCTGAACGTTAGGGGTAACATTACCTGAATGTTAGCTCAATGTTAGCTGAACGTTAGGAGTAACATTACCTGAATGTTAGCTCAATGTTAGCTGAACGTTAGGAGTAACATTACCTGAATGTTAGCTCAATGTTAGCTGAACGTTAGGAGTAAAATTACCTGAATGTTAGCTCAATGTTAGCTGAACGTTAGGAGTAACATTACCTGAATGTTAGCTCAATGTTAGCTGAACGTTAGGGGTAACATTACCTGAATGTTAGCTCAATGTTAGCTGAACGTTAGGGGTAACATTACCTGAATGTTAGCTCAATGTTAGCTGAACGTTAGGGGTAACATTACCTGAATGTTAGCTCAATGTTAGCTGAACGTTAGGAGTAACATTACCTGAATGATATCTCAATGTTAACTGAACTTTAGGAGTAACATTACCTGAATGTTAGCTCAATGTTAGCTGAACGTTAGGGGTAACATTACCTGAATGTTAGCTCAATGTTAGCTGAACGTTAGGAGTAACATTACCCGAATGTTAGCTCAATGTTAGCTGAACGTTAGGAGTAACATTACCTGAATGTTAGCTCAATGTTAGCTGAATGTTAGGAGTAACATTACCTGAATGTTAGCTCAATGTTAGCTGAACGTTAAGAGTAACATTACCTGAATGTTAGCTCAATGTTAGCTGAACGTTAGGAGTAACATTACCTGAATGTTAGCTCAATGTTAGCTGAACGTTAGGAGTAACATTACCTGAATGTTAGCTCAATGTTAGCTGAACGTTAGGAGTAATTTTACCTGAATGTTAGCTCAATGTTAGCTGAACGTTAGGAGTAACATTACCTGAATGTTAGCTCAATGTTTGGGGAAGGTTAGGAGTAATTTTACCTGAATGTTAGCTCAATGTTAGCTGAACGTTAGGAGTAACATTACCTGAATGTTAGCTCAATGTTAGCTGAACGTTAGGAGTAATTTTACCTGAATGTTAGCTCAATGTTAGCTGAACGTTAGGAGTAACATTACCTGAATGTTAGCTCAATGTTAGCTGAACGTTAGGAGTAATTTTACCTGAATGTTAGCTCAATGTTAGCTGAACGTTAGGGGTAACATTACCTGAATGTTAGCTCAATGTTAGCTGAACGTTAGGAGTAACATTACCTGAATGTTAGCTCAATGTTTGGGGAAGGTTAGGAGAATGTTGTAAAATATAGAAAACCCTCCTAGCTAACTAAAGCATTAGCAAAAGTGTGTGTGTGTGTGTGGTCTGTGTTTGGTCAGCATGTGTGTGTGTGTGTGTGTGTGTGTGTGTGTGTGTATACCTGCGCTCGTCTCTGTACCACTCAAACTCAGGCTGTGGGACGGCAGACGCTTCACAGTGCAGAACTCCAGCCTGACCCACCGCCGTCTCCGAGCTGCGCACGTCCTTTATATACGGCGGGTCTGCGGACACACACACACACATCAGTCACAGCACGTGCACACACGGACCACACACAAACACACTTACCAGACACACACACATCAGTCACTGCGCACACACACACACACACACACACACACACTGGTACTCACAGTTGACCACCACATTGACGTATTTGACATCAGGTGTGGAGACGTCATTGCTGGCTTTACACTCGTAGCGTCCGGCCTGAGAGCGAACAACCCCTGAAATCTCCAGATACTCGCCCACATCCAGAGCCTCGGCTGACACACACGCACACACACACACACACACACACAGAGAGAGAGAGAGAGAGAGAGAGAGAGAGAGAGAGAGAGAGAGAGAACAGCATCAGCATGGGTAGTGTTTCTTCATCTGCTCCAGCAGAGGGCGCACTGGAGACACTCAGAGAACATCAGTCATGCAGATCAGCACATTCACATCAGCTCGAGCACAATAAGGCCCAATCCCAATTCTATTGTTGTACCCCTTCCTCTTCCCCTTGGCCCTTGAAACTGAGTGTGAAGGGGAAGGGCTTCAAAATGTACCCCTAAGCATTGGGCCAGCACTACAGCACCTGCACACGTCATCATATGTCATCAGGATCTCCTACATCATATGAGATCAGACGAAGGCGACTGCTGGAGCTATTCCAGTTGTGTTATTTGTGGGTGTTTATCCTCAGGATATCACTGAAGGCATATCTTATGTTATCATAACCATATAATGTGGCAATAAGATCATAACTGTGCTGTGGATTTACACAGTGGCCATATTCATCATGTAAACACACACAAACAACATTAACATTACAGCAGACACTGATAAACCCTCATTCTCAGACACTAGACTATTCTGACAGGGTGTTGGAGTGTCATTGAGTGTCAGATGTGAACGTGTGTTGCAATTACATTTATTAAAGCAAAGAATTCCTCACAGTATTTCCTCTAATATTTGTTCTTCTGGAGAAAGTCTTATTTGTTTTATTTGGGCTAGAATAAAAGCAGTTTTTAATAGTTTTAAAGCCATGTTAAGGTCAATATTATTAGCCCCTTCAGCAATATTAGTGTTGGATTGTCTCCAGAACAAACCACTGTTATACAATGACTTGCCTAATTACCCTAACTTTACCCTAATTACCCTAGTGAAGCCTTTACATGTCACTTTAAGCTGAACACTAGTGTCTTGAAGAATATCTAGTCTAATATTATGTGCTGTCATCATGATGAAGAGATGTGTTGTGTTGATAAAATCTTCTTTCTGGCAAACAGAAATTAGGGGAAAACACACAGGGGGGCTAATAATTCTGACTTCATTCATTCATTCATTTTCTTTTCGGCGTAGTCCCTTTATTCATAAGCGGTCACCACAGTGGAATGAACCACTGACTATTCCAGCATATGTTATACATAGCGGATGCCCTTCCAGCCGCAACCCAGTACTGGGAAACACCCATACACACTCATTCACTCACACACACACACACACACACACACACACACACACACAACACACACACACACACACACACACACACACACACACACACACACACACACACACACACACACACACACACACACAACCGGAGCACCCGGAGGAAACCCACGCCAACACGGGGAGAACATGCAAACTCCACACAGAAACACCAACTGACCCAGCCGAGACTCGAACCAGTGACCTTCTTACTGTG
>CAIGQS010000398.1:0-36732 GCA_903798195.1 Danio kyathit
TGTTATTTCTCATAATTTCATTTTTTTTTCTTTTTACTAGCTGCACTCTTAAAAATAAAGATCCTTTTTGGCATCATTGACTCTGAAACTTTCACATTCATGGAACCTTTCCACCCCACTTTAACTGTGTAAAAAGAAAGACTTCTGTAATTCTTAGTAGTAACAAAGCTTATAGAGATCTCAACATCAATTCTTACTAGTACAATTGCAATTAAAGAGCTGACGAATACATTTTTCACCAAGGAATTTTTATTCATCATATGTCTCCACTTGACTGTCATTCATTAATCATTACAGATCTACAACTGAGCTTATGCTAGAGAGATGTCTGCAGCTGAATTCTCATTTACATCTCCATTAACTTTCATGCATTTGTGGTTGCAGATTTCTACAATGAATGTTATGTGAATAAGATAGCTCTACAGTTGACTTTTTACTAATAAAAATTTAATTAGTGCTCTAAATATTTATTTCTATATTAGATCTACAATTATTTTTACTGCACTGTAAAACCCAAAAAGTTAAGGTTACTCAAACCGTTTGAGGAAACCGATTGCAACAAACCATTTTAATTCAAAAACTAATCCTAATGAGTACTGTAAACTTAATCCATTTGAGTTGAAGTAATGAGGTATTTAATTAACTCATTGTCTTCAACACTAAGTTCAAAACTCTTTTCAAATTAGTAGAAATAACTTTCAGTTAATTTTAAGTTAACTACACTCATTTCATTTGATAAAGCCGACTGTTGGGTTTTGCAGTGTGGAAATTCCAACTAGAGAGCTTTACAACTGAATTTTTACTAATAATTAAAGGGCACCTATTTTACCCCTTTTTCAAGATTTAATATAAGTCTTTTCTGTCTCCAGAACGTGTCTGTAAAGTTTCAGCTCAAAATACCCATCATATTATATATTATACCTTTCTAGATATGGGAATTTTCAGCTATGAGAACATAGCTGTGTTCGTTGCCTGTGTCTTTAATGCAAATAAGCTGGTTCTCCTCACCCACCGTTCCCAGGTGCCTGTCAGAGCCACAGAGATCTTTACCTATGGCTCTGATGTGTCTCCATCTCCTGCTGCATCAGATAAACAGCACAGTGACAGACATGAAGGAAGCAGATCTCACGTAACATTTGTGAGAAATACTACAGTAAGAACTTTCCCAATGATTATTTGATGTATTTGTTGTGGAGTTAATTCAAGCCTTTCTGCAACGATGAGTCACACACAATGTGGTTACACACAGACGCGTGTAACTTTGCACTGTTTTTGAATGGCAAATGTGACAGGACACACTTTAATATATACTGCTGTATGGATATCCGTTATGTTTATGTACAAAATAAACCTGATTTAACGTCCACAAACCAGTATTGAAGCGGCTTCTTTTATAATTGTATTGACATGTGGCTGTAATGATGAATTACATATCGATTTTACTGTCTTTATTAGAAACATGCACAGTTTTAAAAACATTTTAATGTTCATTCTTGAGGTGCAACTGATCACAGAGAGCTGAAGAGATCTTTTAATCCCAGTTGCTTTGCGCAAGTCCTATCTTGTTGATATGATTATACGTGTTACTACAGAGACTTGTTAATATGCAGCTGTCAATCAATTCGGTGGGCGTGGAAAACCTCACTCTTATGTCACGTTGCGGTGGGCCTCAAAATGGGAGGGATTTGGATCTTATTTTGATGTCAAGAGATTTAAAAAAGGGACTTATTGTGTTTATATCCCTCCAATATGGCTGTGGACACACTATAGCTACACACGAGGATTTTCATCATAGGTGCCCTACCCAAAAGTATTTTTGACTATGAGGACCAAGAACTGTTTCTAGTATAAACTCAGTTGTAGAGCTTTATACTAGTAAAAAATTAGCTTAAACTTTGCAAATACTTTGTAAATAAAATAGCACCAATTCATTTGAAGCTCTCTAACTTGCTACTAGTACAAATGTAATTAAACAGCCTTAAATGTTGGGCTATATATTTGGAATTCTCACGAGTAATTATTGACAAATAACACTGAGAAGTTTTAGTTAAAATGGCTTGCCATAGCTGTCAAATATGCAAAGTTTCCTCCTACGCTGTACAGTAACATGCATGAACGACAGTCAGGCGGCAACCCGCTGCATGCTTATTTCACTGTCAGCGCGCCATTGATGGCTTGGGCAAGGGCTATTCATACACAAACCATTTCTCTTCTCGCTAAAATTGATTTAATGACAACATCTGCTGGCCACAATCGATGGCGCAGAAAGCAGCGTGCATTATGAAGAAGAGAGAACAGATAATAGAGGATCACTATGTCATTTCCATCCCACTGACAACATCCTTGAAATTAAATCCTTTCTAATAGAGCAGGAGGGGGGGATCCGGGAGACGTGTTCTGCTGCAGAAAGTTCCATAATGAAACTCATCATTACAATCTGAATGGATGGTTTATTATTGCGGCGCTGCTGCGCGACTGTGTAAGAGCAGTTGTAAATTACAGGCATAATTTCATTTTGGACCATCTTGATCTGCGTGCAAAGTCAGTTTTATTTCCTGTACTGGTGTTCGAGGGCATCCTGCTTGCTTGTTTTTGTTAGCATTAGCAGTAAATGGAGCTGTCTGAATTTGTATTCAGTCATTTTCAGCTAAATAAACAATGATTTAAAGGGAAAGTGAAGTAAAATCTTGGGGTTGAGTGTTGGGAAAGCTACCCAAACATGTGACAAACTAAACTGACCTACTACTCATTAAGCTAAGCTAAAGACTGTCAGAGAAAGTAGCTTTCTAAACTATAGGCTGCATGTTAAGAATTGCTAAATCAAATGGTAACGTAATTAAATAGACTTTAACTCAGTGATTTTAGATAAAGCAATGTACCATCCATTGGGATTAAGGGGTGAGAACGCTATTCAAACAAACTGAAACTCGATAAGCTAAATGCTATAAGAGAAAGCCATTTAAATGACAGACTATCTGTTAACAATAGCTTACTAAGGAACAACAGTAGATAAAATCTTAAAAAGAAGAGACTTTTACTTGGTTTTAGAATAATTAAAGTTACATCCATTATGTATTAGCTAAAGTACCTAATGAAAAATGTGGCTAGCTACACTGATCTACTTGATATGCTAAGCTAAGGTGTATCAGGGAAAGTAGCCATTTAAACTAATTTACAGACAGTATAGGCAAATCAAGACATCATGGTACTACTGGACAACAAGCGCACAAGTGCCCCCAACAACAAGTGCCCCAAGCACAATTAAATGTATTTCTCCTTTATCTAATAGCTTGTTAGCACTCCTAATTTGCACCTGCTTGTCAAGTAACCCAACAGCCCAAAAATCCGATAATAATCTAAGGTTTTTGCTCTTTAAACGTTGAGTATTACATGCAGTCAGCAGAGATGGGAAGTAACGAAGTACAAATACTTTGTTACTGTACTTAAGTAGATTTTTGTGGTATCGGTACTTTACTCCACTATTTATTTTTCTGACAACTTTTTACATTTATTCCTTACATCTTTACACAAATATCTGTCCTTCTACTCCTTACATTTTTAAATCGGGCTCGCTACTTTGGTTTTCATGTGTTTGGTGGCACGATCTATATCATTTCTTGCATTGCGCAATTTCAGCACCTTTTTGATTCAGTCAATCTATATTTGTCATTGTGCGCCTGTGTTCTGCAGCACGCAGCTTTTTAAACCAAGGCTATCGCGCACCATATGTAGGCTAGTTTATGAAGATTATTACGAGAAAGGCAAGAATGACTTCGCAGATGAGACAGAGGGAGACAGCGAATTTAACATGATGCTGTCCTGTTTACATGGTAATACTCATTTTGCTCGAGGAGATCACAGGTAAACGAGAGATGCATTCCAGTTCAAAAATATGCAATTTAAATGCTTAAAATTGGAGTCTTTTGTCCACATCCGATCATACTGCATGGGATTTCAGCATATGTTTTATGCAGCGGATACCCTTCCAGCTGCAACCCATCACTGGGAAACATCCATACACACTTATTCACACACATACACTACGGACAATTTAGCTTACCCAATTCACCTATACCACATGTCTTTGGACTGTAGGGGAAACCGGAGCACCCGAAGGAAACCCACGCGAACACGGGGAGAACATGCAAACTCCACACAGAAACGCCAACAGACCCAGTGGAGGCTCGAACCAGCGACCTACTTGCTGTGAGGCGATCGTGCTACCCACTGTGCCACCGTGCAGCCCATCAAAAGAATTAAAAAGAATCAAAAGAAAATATATTTTCAGTATATTCAATAAAAAAAAATAATATATAAAATTCAAAAAGTTTAATATATTTTGGACATAATTTGGTGTAAAATGTAAGACGCTATTTATAAAGATATACAGGCGTATAGAATTATTTTAGAGTGTATGAACATAAATGGCAGGTGTTGTTTTTGATCTAACTGCTGCAAACTACATGATGAACACTGTGAGTTTGCGTGAGGATGATGATACATGGGCTGACTTTTTGAGCAATGTTGGTGCCATATTGCAGGCTGTGATGCTGCTTGGCTACTTTCATAAAATAGGATGTGAGGTCTAGTTATACCTATGCTCACTCACTATCCTTCAGCTTAGTCCCTGATTTATCAGGGGACGCCACAGCGCAATGAACCACCAATTATTATTCCAGCTTATGTTTTACGCAGCGGATGCCCTTCCAGCCACAACCCAGTACTGGGAAACACCCATACACTCTCGCATTCACACATGCATGGGCCAATTTAGTTCATCTATTCACCCATACTGCATGTTTTTGGATTTTGGGAAAAACCGGATATTTACCTACCTAGTGAAACTAAAACAGTTAGTAGCAATAGTTACTTTTTACTTAAATACATTTTTGAGGTTGTACTTCTTTACTTTTACTTGAATACAAAAGTGTAATCAGTACTTCAACTTTTACCAGAGTCGTTTTAAACATGAGTATCTGTACTTCTACTTGAGTAAAAGGACGGGTGTACTTTTGCCATCTCTGGCAGTCATGCAAGTCCTATTGCCCTGCTGACAGAACAGCATATGGTGAAGTGTATTTTGATGCTGGTTCTTGCTGGTTCTTGCTGGTCCTGTGCTAGACAAATGCTGGTGTTATGTATTTTTTAAAAATTTCTGTTCATTGTAGATTCCTAAAAATTGAAGTACTGACTTCTGAAAGTGTATATTTTCCATCACAGAAACAAACTACACATTAATATTTACTAAACTGATTTTCAGTCGTAATAATACTTTAGAATATTACTGATTTAGCCGAATTGTTCTTTAAATTAACACAACATTGGTTAACTAAAGAGACGTTTAAAACAAAACAGCTTCTCAATGTGAGACATTATTTTGTAGACCAACTTGGCCATGTTACAGCAGTTTCTTTATCATTTCATTAAAAACACAGATTTTTAAGTTTACATGACAAAAGTTCCACAGCCATCTTTGCTTTCCCAATCCCAACCCAAACCCTTTGGTGAAACCAGACTCTCTTTAATATAGAATGAGCCTCAGTGTTTCAGAGCCTGCAGCTGAGTGTGTTTCTCATGTCATTTATCAGCCCTTCTGCGCTCGGTGCAACAGCTGGCTAATGTTTAATTAAACGTCTTGGTGGAATATAACACAGAATACTCTGCACTCTGTCAGCACTCAGCTCTCCGGCTTTCGCACATTGGCTCCTGTTGTCTGCCACGTCTCGGTATGGGATAATGTGATCTTGCAGGATGCAGCAGCGAGGGTTCATTAGGGCCATGGCGGAGCACAGGTGCTGCGCCGGAGAGTGCTGGAAGAAGACTCTGATGCTGGGATATAAGCTGACACCGGCAGTCTTTTGGATGCAGGGGTGCGTGTGTTGATCTGGTCAGATTTTATTTTGTGGACACGGACAGATCCTCTGGTTCACACAGCTAGAGCTCGTAGTTTCTGCCCAGCACAGATGTTGGAGCTCTGATCAGGATTGAGTATTGGGAAAGCTACTCAAATATGTGGCTAGCTTAACTGACCTACCCACTAAGCGAAGCTATTTAAGCTACAGAAAATGCACATTAAAAGTAGCTTGCTAAATCAAAATAGTTAATAAAAGGTAATAAAAAAGAAACTTTAACTTGATGGTTTTACATAAAGTGACAGCCGTTGACATTTTGTGTTTGAAAGCAACACAAACATGGCTAGCTAAATTGACCTAAGATAAGCTAAACTATCAAAGAAAGTAAACATTTAAACCAGAGGCTATGTTAAGAATATCTTGCTAAAGCAAATCAGTTGGTTAGAGTTGGTCAATTAGAGCCTTTAACTTGCATTTAAATGAAGTGAAGTGACATCTGACCTACTCTACTGTACTTGCTAAGCTAAGCGAAGATAAACTAAATGCTAAGGGGCCTTTTATCACAGCTAGAGCATGTAGTTTCAGAGTATGTTAAAACCTATTCAAATATGTTGCTAACTTAACTGATCTACTCACTAAGGTAAGCTAACCTATCGAATAAAGTTGCCATTTAAGCTACAGAATACATGTTAAAAGTAGCTTACTAAAGCAAAATAGTTGACAAATTAATATAAAGACACTATGATTTTAGATAAAGTGACATCCATTGCTACACAAACATGTGGCTAGCTAAAAGGACATACAAGCTATGCTAAACTAAACTACCAGACAAAGTTAATTTAAAGATACAGGCTACATGTTAAGAATGGCTTGCTAAAACAAAACAGTTGGTAAAGTAATAAAAGAATAGACTTTAGATTAAGTAAAGTGACATAGCTAGTGAGCTGCTCAAACATGCGGTGAAGCTACTTGCTAAGCTAAGCTGTGCTCAATGCAGGGGAGCATGTGTTGATCCGGCCAAATTTTATTTTGTGGACACAGCCAGATCTTCCTGTTAACACAGTTAGAGCTTATAGTTTCAGAGTATTGGGAACACTATTTAAAAATGTAGCTAGCTTAACTGACCTACACACTAAGCTAAGCTAAACTATTTGAGATTTGCCATTTAATCTACAGAATACAAGTTAAAAGTGGCTTGCTAAAGCAAACCAGTTAACAAACTAATATGAAGAAGACACATTGCTATAAAAACATGTTAGCTAAAATTACCTACTTGCTAAGCTAAACTAAACTATCAATGCATTGATTTAAAGATACAGACTACATGTTAAGAATGGCTTGCTTAAGAAAAGATTTTAACTTGATTTTAGATTGAGTAAAGTGACATCCACAGCTATTAAGCTGCTCAAACATGTGGCATAGCTACTCACAAAGCTAAGCTAAGCTGAGCTGGATGCTGGGGTGCATGTGTTGATCAGGTCAGATTTTATTTTGTGGACATGGCCAGATCCTCCAGAGTTTGCACAGCTAGAGCAGGCAGTTTCTGCTCAGCACAGATGTTTGAGCTCTATATGATCATCTTGTCCCCCCCACACACACACACACACACTTCTTTTTTTTTCTAGTACGAGTTTTCTAGTACCATGTGGACAGGTGGTGTGACTGATCCACAGGGTGATTGTTTGGGAAAGGTGGACCAGTCTGAATATTGAGGTGAAATGCCAGTGGAAATGACAGCTGGTATGCAGTAAACAAGAATTTTCCTCCAACGCAGTGTACATGGGAGTAAATCATGTCAAGCTTCAGTTTGGAGAGATCAGCTTGAGTCAGTGTGCAAAGAGTGACGTCCTTTGTCTTCTAAAGAACTCATCTTTTTTTGTTCCTTTTTTGGTGATATGTTGACACACTTTCAGTTAAAAAATAAAGCTGGAGGTGGGATATATTAAAGTACTTGTTCTCTTGTTCTTTACTAACTAATATTGTTTAGTTTATGGAGTCATGAACATGATTTGCTACTTATTAATACTGAGTTAGAGACAGATGGCAATAGGCATTGAATCTGTAACAAGGATCTTTCATACAGTACAAAAATGAAAATTGCTGTTAATTTAATTAGTCACTGAACATCCAAGATGTAGGTGACTTTCCCCCCCAGCAGAATATTAAACAGTTCATGTCTTAATTAGTGCCTATGTTTATGTCATGATGTGATAGGCCAGTTTTTAAGGCTGAGAACTGACAGTATCATCATCGTAAATGTTGTCTTCCTTGATTGTTTCACTTCAGAAAGCCCCAATTTGATGCCAGGACCCACTTGCATTCATTTTGTTTTGCCTGTGTATTTTATTCTGACTCTCAAAGTGCCAGTTTTGCATTTTGTTTTATGATGTTAAATAAAAAATAAACCAAAAATCAAAATAGTCACTTATATATTACCTATATTTTGAATGTTCTGATGGTGATTAAATCTAATAACTTTTAAAAGCAATTAACAGCATTTTTAATATATGAATGAAATTTTATCATATTTTATTTTAAAAATAAATTTAAGCTAACAACATAAGCTAACTAAACTTAAAACAGGATGTCAACTGCTATCATACATATATTTTTTCCAATGCTATCTCACGGCCAATTCGTAACTTTTTGATTAGTGGCTAATTCGTATAAATTCGTACGATCTAATTCGTACAATTTAGTACGATTTGCCCATCACCCAATGACGGTTGGGGTTAGGGGTGGGGTTGGGTGCCACGCCTCCTTTTTAAAATCGTACTTTTTTGTACGACTAAACTGACAAAACGTAAAATACTTACGTTTCCTCGTGAGATCAGGCTGATTTTTTCATGTACTCTGCCTGATTCATGCTCTGTGTCATGTGAAGACGCTGGACAATGGAGTTGAGGATCCAACTGCAGTTTTTTTAAGAGAATTATCTAGCAAGCAAGGGTCAAAACAGCAACAAACAGGTGTATGCAGATAATCCAAAGCATGATCAGTAAACAGGCGAATAGTCAGTACAGGCTGCAAACGACATAAACAAAGAAACAAAGCAAAGGCAAGGCAAGCATGTTGTAATGTTCTCAAAACATTATAACAAGACTCAGCCCTGTGTGGTGTATTTATAGTCTATGTAATCAGTTCATAATGATCCTCCGGTTGTGTGTGTGTAATCAAAGTCAAACAGGAACAGATGTGTGAGGTGCAGTACAGGATGTGTAGTTCGTAATTGTGGTCGATTTGTAGTTCTTCAGCGATCCACAGTAGCTAGATTGCTGGTGACTGTAACACTGATTTTTTATTTATTTATTTATTTATTTATTATAACCTGTATAAATCCTGCATATATGAGATCATTTAAAGTGCAATTTTCAGGCCTGTGTAAAAAAAAAAATCAAGGACAGTATTATAATAATACTTATTTTTCTCCAGTTATGTCAAGCACTAAAATATTTCATCAGGTAGAAATTATAGGGAGCCCTGCAAATTTGTTGTGTGCATCACTTAAATGTTCACAAATTTAGTAGTGTGCTAGCTTTGTATGCTTGTTAGCTCAAAGCTAACTGACATGACACATGGACATGCTCAAAGTTAACTCACAAGGCCACAAAACCATAAAAACATTTAAGATCTAGTAAATTCATTTACATAAGTTAAATATGCTAAGATGTTCACTTGTTTTGCTAGCAGTTAGTGACGTTCTTACAGTGGTGTAAAGTAACAAATTCACAAATACTCAAACTACTGTAATTGAGTGATTTCTCTCAGGAATTGTAATTTACTGATAAGTTTTAAAATTGTTTACTTTTACTTTCCCTTAAGTACATTTTTAGTGCTGTATCGGTACTTTTACTCCATTACTTTCCTTCAACCTGAAGTCATTACTTTATTTTTTCTTGTCTATGGGGCTTAGAAAAATCAGTCCTATGATTCCAGTCCATTCAAATTGCACATTGAAGGTAAATCGCATCATAATGAACTACCTCAAGACATGGCGATTTATAATTGCAGCAAACTGTTTAGAAGCATTAAAAGTGTTCAAGAAGATGTCCAAAGTCTTTACACACATTGACCCAGAGACTGTTTAGTTGCATGTCACTGATGAAAAGATGAGGGATGTTTACTGTATGATGACTGAAATGGCCTTAGCCCAGCAGGCACCCAGGCACAGGACGTCAACATGACGTCAGATTGACGTTGTACCACAGCGTCGTGGGGACATTGCATTTTGTTTAGAAATGAAAATCAGGTTGACATCAGAACTCAACGTCAGGCTGACGTCAATGTCCAACAGCCAACCTAAAATTCAATTCAATTCACCTTTATTTGTATAGCACAATGTAGATTGTGTCAAAGCAGCTTCACATAGAAGATTATAGTAAATTGAAACAGTGTCAGTTCAGTTTTCAGTGTTTAAGTTCAGTTCAGTTTAGCTCAGTTCAGTGTGGGTTAATAATCACTACTGAGAGTCCAAACACTGAAGAGCAAATCCATCGATGCGCAGCTCTACAGATCCCGAACCATGCAAGCCTGTGGTGACAGCGGCGAGGAAAAAACTTCACCAATTGGCGAAAGTGAAGAATTAAAAAACCTCGAGAGAAATCAGGCTCAGTTGGGCACGACCATTTCTCCTATGGCCAAACGTCTTGTGCAGAGTTGCAGTCTAGGCGCCTGTCTAGGCGCAGTCAACCAAATATCAACGTCTAATGATGTCACAGCTTGACGTTGTGTGGACGTTACCACTATGACGTCTATCAGATGTTGGATTTTGGTTGCCATACCTGACAAATAAATGTCAGTATTTGACGTCAATATGACGTTGGTTTAAGATGTTGGCTCAACGTTGGATTTTGGTCACTTTCCAACACAACCTAAAATCAACCAAATATAAATGTCATTTGATGTTGTTATTAGACATCAAAATAGCGTTGTCCTTAGACGCTTGCTAGATATTGAATTTTGGTCATCTGGCATCACAACCTAAAATAAACGTCTTATGACGTTGTGCGCCTGCTGGGCAATAACTAAATGCACTACAGAACGTTACGTTTACACACATCCACAAATTACATGTAAATGCATCAGTTTTTTACAGCATAATACTCACTACTCTTGAGTACTTTTGAAAGGTTTACTTTTTACTCACTACTCTTGAGTAATATTTACAACAAATACTTTTTAGGCAAGTAATGATACTTTACTTAAGTATAATTTTTCTGTACTCTTTCCACCACTGCATTCTTAAGGTCATTCTTTACATTTCTTCTTTATTTTGGCCTGTCATCTGATACATTTGTTATAATTGATCTCCAATTCAGTTTTATTACACCTTATAGCCTTAAACCAATGCACTGAACACACTCCTTTTCTTTAGCTTTCCTCCTAATCTTTTAGCTGTATAATATGTATATTACAAATATATTTGGCTCTGCGACAAATTGTTTTTGTTTCTCTATATTGGATAAAGGCATGCTAAATGCATGAATGTAAATGACTATAAAAGAGACTCATTTAACTGGATATTCCTTCATATCTCATATTCTGTATAAATCTACACTCATCCTTACTGCATAAGCTTCTTAAAAATAACCATGTCTTAGCATCCATATATGTGACCTTTATCCAGTTCTTGCCGTGGGGTTTGGTTGACACACGGTCTCCTCCTCAGCCATCAAACCACAGTAATTAGTGTAATAGAGTCATAGTTTCTTCTCGGAGTTGTGACAGTGTAAAAAAGGCATCTTCGTGCAGACTGAGAGGAACCTATAAAAGATGAGCTCTTAATGGTCTCGGGCTTGCCATAGACAAGCAAAAGCTGCGAAAATACCCCCGTGGGAATTGAGAATTAGTCTCTCGGTGGTTTCAGCACATTTTGTGAATTATTTGTGAAAGTTTGACAAGCCGTGAGACTGAGAAGTTGCTTTGGTCTCACCATTGATGGCTCGGGCCTGTTGTTCTGTCAGTATGTGACACATGCAAAAGAGTTGCAGACGATTGCATCATGTTGTTAGGACGTTCTGTTTTGATATGACACAAATGGACATCTTAAAGTTTCGTTCTTTTTTGTGTGTGTGTGCGCGTGATTTGTGATATTGCTCATGCACCTCGCCAGCAGACTCATGTATATTTGTCTTGGTTTTGACATTTTTGTGTCAAAGTTAAGGGAAGCGTGACGGAGTCTGTTCTACGCTGTTGATTACATGACAATTTTTATTTCTCATTTTGTAAAAGTTTACAGTAATACAGGTATGTGAATGTATTTAAAACTGATTGGAATGATTGAGCTTTCCCCACATTTTCAAAAAAAAAAAAAAAAAAATTTAGCTGTAATGATTATTTTACATACACAGTGAAAAAAAATGTAAACTATTTGAATTAATCACTATTTACCCAGTGATCTCAATACAACATCGAAAAACACGTCCAATTGATTTGGTGTCAATTGACTAACTTGATGTCAAAACAACAGCAAATTGACATCTAACATTGGCATAAAAATGTCAAAAATCAATTACAAAACTGTCCTGTAATTAATTTTTGACAATTTTTTATGCTAATGTTAGATGTCAATTTGCTGTTGTTTTAACCTCCTAGGGCCAGAGTGTCCACATACGTGGATAGCACATTTTTAGCTCTTAAGTGGCTATTTAAAATACTTAGAATTTTTTATGTTTTGTTACAGACATACAGTGTCATCCTGCAACTGTTTTGCAGCATATGAAATGTCCCAAACCCTATTTTTAAATGTCCAAACAGGGAAAAAATGTTGTTTTTACTCTCTGATAGTCCAATCAAGTTAAAAAAAAAATTATGTTAACTATGCATAAAATAAAATTCGAGAAAAAGTACATCATATCAAAAGATGATACTTAGATTTTTACTCTAATTAGGTTCCAATAAGTCCAAATAGCAAAGAGAAATTAAAAATGCATGTAGAAAAACACCTTGGGCCTTAAGAGGTTAGAACTACATCAATTTAACATCAAGTGCATGCATTGTAGGGATAAAAATCCAGTGTAATTTAGTAATTTGGAATTGACTTTGTGAAGTTTATTTATAAACTAATTTTGAGAGAATTACGTGCTTATGACTGACCACGGCTGAACCCGCATTAGCTATCACATGATTCTCCAATCAGATGATTACTAAGTCACTATAAATAACCATAGTCTTCATTCCACAATCATCTTGGTCTTGAAGAATCCCCACCTCCTCTCCTAGTCCTGCCCCCCTTTTTTTTCCCTAGTTCGGGGAGCACGGTGGCCCAATGGTTAACACTGTTGCCTCACAGCAACATCACTGGTTCTAATCTTTACCAGGCCAGTCAACATTTCTGTGCGGAGTTTACATGTTCTCCCCATGCTTGCATGGGTTTCCCCTGGGTTCCCCAGTTTCCTCCCACCGTCCAAAGACATTCGTCATAAGTAAATTGAGTAAACCAAACTGGCACAAGTCAAGTTCTTAGCCTTCAATATGTTTCCCTCATAAAACATTTGTCATTAGATACAATAAGCGGGGGAGTTCTCGAGACCTACCTGAGCTCAATCTCCCCTCGCCCAGCAAACAGGAGGGAGCCCCTGGGCTTGAGGATCTTTTGAGCTTAGAGCTCTCTCTTGGGACAGCATGCCAAACAAGCTTATAACCAATCATAAGCTAAGTGTGAACTCTTTAATCTTATATTAAAATACTTTTCAAGAGTTCACACTTATCTGATGATTGATAAGTAAAAGCTTGTTTGGCATGCTGTACCAGGAGAGAGCCCTGAGCTTAGAGCAACCTTAAGCCTGGGGCTCCCTGCCGTTAGGTCATGCAAGAGGGAAGTCTGAGCTCAGGTAGATCTCGAGAGCTCTCCTGAAAAAAGGGGAAGGAGTTGAGGAGGATGGGGGAATTCTTCCAAACGAAGATGGTTAAAGTAAGAAGAACTGTCTATGTGTGTTTGGATTCATCTGATTGGTACACTGTAAAACCCGAAAAGTTAAGGTAACTCAAACCATTTGAGGAAACCGATTGAAACAAACCATTTCAGTTCAAAAACTAATCCTACTGAGTACTGTGAACTTAATCCATTTGAGGAAATGAAGCAATTTGAGCACAGTCAAACCCAAAAAATGAAGAGAACTCAAACCGACTGAGTACTGTAAAACCCAATAAGTGAAGGCAACTCATATTGTTTGAGGAAACCAATTGCAACAAAGCATTTGAGTTAAAAAAACTAATCTATATGAGTACTGTAAACTTGGTCCATTTAAGATGAAGTAATGAGGTATTTAATTAACTCATTACCTTCAACACTAAGTTGAAAACTCTTTTCAAATGAGTAGAATTAACTTTCAGTAAATTTTGAGTTAACTACTCTCATTTCATCTGGTAAAGTTGATTGTCATGTGATTGCTAATGCGGGTGGTCGATCATAAGCATGTGATCCTCTTAAAATTAGTTTGGTTTTCAAAAAATCATCAATGTTTGGATGTCAAGGTTTTGACCTCAAATAGATTTGCATTTTTTACATGTTGCTTAATGTTGTTTCGACATCAAGTTATCCACTTGTAAATGGTTCCACTGATTTGTTTGTTCATCAAACATCACTCTTCAAAAAATTATCCTAATTGTTATATATTATTTGACAAAACCTGACTCCAACTTGTAAAAAAAAATAGGTCCAATCAATATTATCCATTGTGAATGTTAGCACCGTTACAAAAAAAGTACAAATTAGTCACAAAAAATTTTCACTCAGAAAAGTCTTAAGTCATGTAGTAATTATTAATGTAAATTCAGATGCTTTATAGTAAGTTTTTTATTTTTATTTTACTTGAGAGTCAATTTTAAAATTAAGATTCATATCAAGAGTGCAGTTTGTAGCATTTAATCATATCAATAGCTATCTTCAGTTAAAGCTATTAACATGAACCATTCACTCAAATTGCAATGCAGGGCTTTGAAATGGAAAAAGTGAGGTCTAAAGATGTGGGAAGTGAGGACAGCATAGTTTTACATACATGTTTACAAAGTGAAACAATCTCAAACATTGTATAAGGCTTTGTCTATGTGTCCTTCAAGTGACATTTCTGAATGAATCAGTGTTTTTGAACAAATCAGTGAATGATTTAATGAGTCACTCGCCTGTTTTGTTCCTGAATGAATAATGGTCATCCGAACAAACTTGAGCAGTGGAAATGGAGGACAAAAAACACCATCCTGAGACTTTTTTTTTAACTGAAGTGCTCCAACATTCTGTGAGAGGCTGCAAAAAAGACGCAGAATCCAAACCCAATACTCAAAGACAGCATATTTACAGAGAAAATCAACAAAAAAAGTAGTGCAGTGGAATACAAAAGCGTTGCCTATTTTTGCTCTGCCAACAAAATAGAAATACTTCCAAAGCAACGACAAGCAGATTTCAGCTTTGTGCTTCTCCAAACAAAACAAGTGTCATTCCTGAATGAGTCAGTGTTATTGAACAAATCAATGAACGAATTAATGACTCACTCAGGTTTGTTCCTGACTGAATAACAGCTAGGCTTAAGATGCAAGTGAAAAAAAAAATACAGTTCTTTCAGATGTTCTTTTAAAAAGTTGAACTTCTTAAATTGAACGCCACATTTTATGCTGTCATGCACAAGATGCTGCAAAAAGTGCAAGATGAGACGGTGGTTAAAAACATCCATCTTAACTGAAGAGTACAAAAACTGCGTGAAAGGCTTTGTCTATTTTCGTTCTGCCAACAAATTGAAAAAGCTTCCAAATAAACTCACGGCGTGCAGATTTCAACATTATGCTTCTCTGAGCACAAGTGTTTATGAATAAGTGTTTTTGAACAGTATGAATGAATGAATGAATGAATGAATGAATGAATGAATGAATGAATGAATTATTGAATGACTTGCTTTTTGCTCTAGAAACACAATAATGCATGGCCCTAAGAGATTTATTTATTTATTTATTTGTCTGTCTGTCTGTCTGTCTGTCTGTCTGTCTGTCTGTCTGTCTGTCTGTCTGTCTGTCTGTCTGTCTGTCTGTTTGTTTGTTTGTTTGTTTGTTTGTTTATTCATTTATTTATTTGTCTGTTTGTTTATTTTATTTTATCACATGGTCTTTCATGTCAAAGGAATAAGTTACATTTCAAACTACATTCAATAAGAAAACAGTTATATTAAAATAATACTATTTCACAGTATTATTGTACATTTTTTATGTATTTCAAATGAAATTAATGCAGCCTATTTTATCAGAATGTGCTAAAAAACATTTAATAAATCAATCAATAAATAAATACAATCTGAATTTTCAGCATCGTTGCTGCAGAGTCTTCACATGATCTTTTATGTCAAAGAAATAAGTTACATTTTAAAGTACATTCAATAGGAAAAGTTATATTAAAATAATACTATTTCACAGTATTATTGTACAGTTTTTATTATTATGCATTTATTTTATATCAAATTAATGCAGCCTATGCGATCAGAATGCACAAACATTTTAAATAAATAAATCTGAATTTTCAGTATGATTGCTCCAGAGTCTTCACATGATCAGTCACATGATATTTCATGTCAAAGGAATCAGTTACAATTCAAAGTACATTAAATAAGAAAACAGTTATATTAAAATAATACTTTCACAGTATTCTTATAGTTTATTTTTATTTATGTATTTCAAATTAAATTAATGCAGCCTATGTGATCAGAAAGCACTAAACATTTTAAGTAAATAAGTAAATCAATCAATACAATCAGAAGTTTCAGCATGATTGCTACAGAGTCTTCACATAATCAGTCACATGAAATATCATGTCAAAGGAATAAGTTACAATTCAACGTACATCCAATAAGACAACAGTTATATTAAAATAATACTTTCACATTGATATAGTTTTTTATTATTATTTATGTGTTTCAAAATTAATTAATGCAGACTATGTAGACAGAATGCACTAAAATATTAAATAAATTAATAAATTAATAGGTAAATATTTAAATAAATAGATAAGGTCACACTTTATTTTGATGGTCCGTTAGTTGAATTTAAGATACATTGCAACTAATTCTCAGTAGATTATAAGTAGGTTGTTAGGTTGGGGTTAGGGTTGGGGTTAGGGTTAGGGTTAGGGTTAGGGTTAGTGTAAGTTGACGTGTACTTGCAAAGTTTCTTATAGTCAGTTAAATGTCTGTTGAAGGATTGTTAAATGTCAGTATCAACAGATATTAAGTAGAGAGTCTACTAATACTCAAATGGACCATCAAAATAAAGTGTTACCATAGATAAAATAAATAAATAAACAAACAAATAAATGATTAAATAAATAAATAAATAAATACATCTGAATTTTCAGCATGATTGCTCCAGAGTCTTCACATGATCAGTCTCATAATATTTCATGTCAAAGAAATAAGTTACATTTCAAACTACATTCAATAAGAAAACAGTTATATTAAAAAATTACTATTTCACAGTATTATTGTACAGTTTTTATTATTATGCATTTATTTTAAATCAAATTAATGCAGCCTATGCGATCAGAATGCACAAAAATTTTAAATAAATAAATAAATGCAGTCTGAATTTTCAGTATGATTGCTCCAGAGTCTTCACATGATATTTCATGTCAAAGGAATCAGTTACAATTCAAAGTACATTCAATAAGAAAACAGTTATATTAAAATAATACTTTCACAGTATTCTTATAGTTTATTTTTATTTATGTATTTCAAATTAAATTAATGCAGCCTATGTGATCAGAAAGCACTAAACATTTTAAGTAAATAAGTAAATCAATCAATACAATCAGAAGTTTCAGCATGATTGCTCCAGAGTCTTCACATAATCAGTCACATAATCACATAATCAATGATATTTCATGTCAAAGGAATAAGTTACAATTCAAAGTACATCCAATAAGACAGCAGTTATATTAAAATAATACTTTTACAGTGTTATAGTTTTTTATTATTATTTATGTGTTTCAAAATTAATTAATGCAGACTATGTAGACAGAATGCACTAAAATCATTAAATAAATTAATAAATCAATAAGTAAATATTAAAATAAAAAAAAATAAATAAATAAGCAAACAAATAAATGATTGAATAAATAAATAAATAAATCTGAATTTTCAGCATGATTGCTCCAAAGTCTTTACATGATCAGTCACATTATATTTCATGTCAAAGAAATAAGTTACATTTCAAACTACATTCAATAAGAAAACAGTTATATTAAAATACTACTATTTCACAGTATTATTGTAGTTTTTATTATTATGTATGTATTGTAAATCAAATTAATGCAAAAACATAAAAATCAATCAATAAATGAATGAATGAATGAATGAATGAATCAATCAATCAATCAATCAATCAATCAATCAATCAATCAATCAATCAATCAATCAATCAATCAATCAATCAATCAATCAATATTTAAATAAATAAATAAATAAATAATAATAAAAACAAACAAACAAACAAATAAATAAATAAATAAATAAATAAATAAATAAATAAATAAATAAATAAAAAATTACATATAACAAACTTATACCCGGTAGTGTTTTTCAAACCACTTATTTAAAATGAGCTGAACCAACACAATTCCTTTTAGGGGGAAACTTAATTCTATTTAATCCACTTAAATTTGTAAAAACTAATAGGTTAACCTAATTTCTTAATGTTGTCTCAACACCAATCAACTGTGAGGAACCCAGCATTTTTTACAGTGAACTAGCAGAAAATTATCTGGGGGATCTGTCCCTTTAAATGCGCCTGCTAGCATTGCTCAACTGAAAAGTCCCATGTATGCAAATACACTTATATATTAGTGGCCAAAATCACCACAAACACAAAAAAAAGATGTTTATAACAATCCTGGTACGCAGGGCTCTATATTTACACACTTTCATGCATTAATAGGGATGAAAAGCCCGCTATGATATGTAAATACAGGATGTCATTATGAGGATAGAGTTTGTTGTTTAAAATTCTCGAGCTTGTTTTTCTCCTACTTTGCATTCAGTGGAGGTGCCGCTTTGCCAGGGTCCCATTGAGAGCAGTGACAGAGGAAGTTCGTCTCGTCTTCTTTTGCTTCCCTCAGCCCACTCTGTGTCTCTTTCTTCATGAATATCTCACATTAGAGCGAGTGTGTGCGTGTGACAGATTATGCATCATGGGTTTTAATTGATCCCTCTGGGGTGGCTTCAGAGCGTTTGGGGGATTTAAGAAAACAGCAAAGTTTGAACTCGACACTCTGATTCTTAGAGCCCTCGAACGCACAGTGTGCCTACTTCACAGTGCACTACATATTTACTTCTGAGCGTTAAGGGAACTGTTCGAAAATTTAACTGAAAGAAATGCACATACTGTAGGCTAAGTTTCATTTAATATGTCATTTAATATTAGAAGGTTAATGTGATGTATATTAGATTTGTTGTCATTTATGTTGAAGTTTGATTGATGAGAAAAACTTTTTTCTGAATATAAAACAATGACTATAATACATTTTTACTATGATTTACAGAAGCCGTCCACTAATTTCAATTCCAATTTAATGTAAGAATGTTAATATAATATTTGTAAGATTTATTGTCATTCATATAAATAAATATAGCTGTTGTGATCTGTTCCTCTATTCCAAAATAAAAGATGTTTTTATGGTGGCTTAAAAGGGATGGGTTTTCATTAATTTGATCTTTTTTTTTAATAAGAAATAGTGACTATAATACATTTTTATGATGATTTATAAAAGGCATCTGCTAATTTCAATTCCAACTTAAAAATTTGAATGATAATGTAATATACACTCACCGGCCACTTTATTAGGTACAACTTACTAGAACCATGTTGGACCCCCTTATGCCTTCAGAACTGCCTTAATCCCTCATTGCATAGATTCAACAAGATACTGGAAATATTCCTCAGAGATTTTGGTCCATATTGGAATGATAGCATTACGCAGTTGCTGCAGATTTATCGGCTTCACATCCATGATGCGAATCTCCCATTCCACCACATACCAAAGGTGCTCTATTGGATTGAGCCCTGGTGACTGTGGAGGCCATTTGAGTACAGTGAACTTGTTGTCATGTTCAAGAAACCAGTCTGAGATGATTCGCGCTTTATGACATGGCTTGTTATCCTTCTGGAAGCAGCCATCAGAAGATGGGTACACTGTAGTCATAAAGGGATGGACATGGTCAGCAACAATACTCAGGTAGGCTGTGGCTTTGACATGATGCTCAATTGGTATTAATGGGCCCAAAGTGTGCCAAGAAAATATCCCCCACCCCATTGCACCACTACCACCAGCCTGAACCGTTGACACAAGGCAGGATGGATCCATGCTTTCATTCTGTTGATGCCAAATTTTGACCCTACCATCTGAATGTCGCAGCAAAAATCAGAGCATCAAACCAGGCAACGTTTTTCCGATCTTCTATTGTCCACTTTTGGTGGGCCTGTGTGAATTGTAGCCTCAGTTTTCTGTTCTTTGCTGACAGGAGTGACACCCGGTGTGGTCTTCTGCTGCTGTAGCCCATATTTCTCAAGGTTGGATGTGTTGTGCGTTCAGAGATGCTCTTCTGCATACCTCAGTTGTAACGAGTGGTTATTTGAGCTACTCTTGCTTTTCTATCAGCTCAAACCACTCAGGCCATTCTCCACTGACCTCTGGCATCAACAAGGCATCTGCCCCCACAGAACTGCCGCTCACTGGATATTTTCTCTTTTTCAGACTATTCTCTCTAAACCCTGGAAATGGTTGTGCGTGAAAATCCCAGTAGATCAGCAGTTTCTGAAATACTCAGACCAGCCCTTGTGGCACCAACAACCATGTTCAAAGTCACTTAAATCATCTTTCTTCCCCATTCTGATGCTCAATTTGAACTGCAGCAGATCATCTTGACCATGTCTACATGCCTAAATGCATTAAGTTGCTGCCATGTGATTGTCTGATTAGAAATTTCCGTTAACAAGCAGTTGGACAGGCGTGCCTAATAAAGTGGCCGGTGAGTGTATGTTACATTTAATATCAAAACCTTGTGCAATCAAATTTAGAAAAAGAATTATTTAATGCCAAAGAAAAAAACTATCACAAGATCATATCACAGGTCCAAAACATTAATTAAATATCATTTATTATCTCCAAATTTTGGCACTATCCTTCAAACCACTAGGTTTTTCCGAAATGCCTATAATGAGTTGTTAAAGTTTCAAGGAGACTTTTTAAAGTTAAAAATAATTTTTTAAATGTTATTTTATGTGAATATATGTTATGCTGAATAACTATAGAACACTATTTCACCTCTTTTTGAACATTTTATTTTCACAAAAGATAGAGTAATCACTTTACGTGATTACGTGGTTACCAAAATCAAAACAGTATCTTGTTTTTGACCAGTGCAATGGAAAATATATGTACTGTAAAATACCGGTGCTTTAATTTCCAGATGTAAGTAAATAAAATAAAATATACTTCAAGAATTCTTTTTTATTTTTAAATAGTTTTTTTGAGAGAGAAATATGTAATACTGTGTGTTTTACTTCAACTTGTTATTTGACAATTCTCTACAGTAATATATGTAATTTACGAGCAATTTTGACTGAGAATTGTGTCAAACTAAATCGCATTTACTGTAAGTGCACTGGGCAAATGATGACACTCCTTATAGTTTGTATTAAACCTTATTGATTCCTCCAAATTCTGAGGTGTGTGCACACAACCTACTGACTGAGAAACTGCTCAGCAAGTTTGTCTTGTTTTATTATTTATTTTTACAGAGGTACATACAGTTTAATCATGGCCCTTTTCAAAGTTTACAAGGCCTCTCACAACTTCATGGATCAAAAATATGGTAACCAAATAAATGAATATATAAACAAATATAGCTGTTGCAATCTGTTTTTCCGTTCCAAAATAAAAGATGTTGTTATGGCGGCTTAAAAGCAATGGATTTTTATCAGTTTGATAAATATTACAACCTCCTTTTTGAAAAACATACAAGGAATAGATTTCAATCTTGCTGTCAGAATCTGTTCCGCACCTTTAAAGAAATATGAAGCAAACTCGAAAATAAGAATATTTGTCAGGAACGGTTTTGCAGTTAGTGAAGCTCTGTGATTGCAGATAAAGTGCAGCGGACACGACTGAAGAAGTGCTGCTATTCTGTTCAAAATATCAACAACTTCTGTCAACTCGTTTGCTTCTGGAAGAAATGTCACTGTAACCATTTTTATAATAAATGATGTTGAAATAATACACTTTAAGTCTTAAAGTGCTCCTTTTTTGTTTTTGACACATTTGTGCAGTTTCTTATAGATTATGGACTGTACATAATTAATCATACATGCTTGTGAGAACCAATGATGTTTTCAAGCCTCAAACATGCGATACAGCTGACATCAGACAAATTTCAGGCTTTGAAAGTTCACCACATTTTTATGTTTTTTTGTGGAATATTTTGTGATGTTTGTTTGTTTGTTTGTTTATTTTGGCCAAATATACTGTTGAAAAAAATAGTTTGAGACCACTTGAAAATGTAGAGTTTCATCTAAAATTCTGAAGGAGAAAAAAAATATATATATATAAAATACATATATATATAGACCAAAATGCTCTAAATGACCATATATATATATATATATATGGTCATTTAGAGCATTTTGGTCAGAATAATGTTTTCATTTGTTGGAATTACAAAATCTGGGGTTTTTTGCTCTTAATATTATTTCTCAACTCTTCTGACAAGAAAACTTTTAAACAGATACTTGTTCTTTTAACAGAATAAAATTGTCACTTTGTAAATACACATCTGGTTCAAATACGCAATATAAAATATTAAAATATAATTAAGTGTATCTGACATACAAATCTATGCAGGTTTGTGTACTGTATATGATTTAAGACTGGTTTTAAATTATTGACCAAATTAATCATACACTAAAGTCTACTTAAGTATTTTACACAGTATTATTGACACCAGTGTTGGGCAAAGTTACTTTTCAAAAGTAATATATTACAATCTTAATCCTATCTGTGTAACTGGATCTATGAAATTGTATTATGACACATAATAAGCATTTACAGTTGAAACCAGAAGTCTACATACACTCTAAAAAAGGAACATAACCATTTTTTTTAAATGTTTGATGTTAAATCATACTAAATGTTTACTATTTTAGGTTCGTTAGGATTACCTAAATGATTTACATTTGCTAAATGCCAGAATAATGAGAGATTTTTATTTTATTTATTTAAAAAAAATTTTTTTTAATAATTTCTAGACAGTCAAAAGTTTAGATACATGTCCTTGGTATTTTTTTAGCTTTGCTTTTAAACTGTATAACTTTGGTCAAATGTTTTGGGTATCCTTACACAAGCTTCTCACAATAGTTTGCAGGAATTTTGGCCCATTCCTCCTGACAGAATTGGTGTAAATGAGTCAGATTTGTAGGCTGTCTTGCTCGCACAAGCTTTTTCAACTCTGCCCACAAATTTTCTATAGGATTGAGTACAGGGTTTTGTGATGGCCACTCCAAAACATTCACTCTGTGCCCTTTAAAGCACAGTTTAACTAATTTGGCAGTATGCTTAGGGTCATGGTCTGTTTGGAAGACCCATTTGTGGCCAAGTTTTAATTTCCTGGCTGATATCTTGAGATGTTGCTTCAGTGTTTCTACATAATGTTCGTTCTTCATGATGCCATCTATGCTGTGAAGTGGACCAGTACCTCCTGCAGCAAAACAGCCCCACAACATGATGCTGCCACCCCCATACTTCAAAGTTGGGATAGTGTTCCTAGGCTTGTAAGCTTTGCCCTTTGTCCTCCAAATGTAACACTGGTCATTATGGCCAAACAGTTCAATCTTAGTTCCATCAGACCACAGGACATGTCTCCAAAAATGTGTCTTTTTCCCAGTGTAATTTAGCAATTTGTAAGCTGGCTTTTTTGTTGATTCTGGCTTGAAATCAGAAACTTCCAAAACATCGACACCATCATCTGAGCTTTTTCAGAGGCATAACAATCTTATTGTATGTAAACTTGACTTTCAAGAAAAGTTATAACAATTTCTCAAAAAAATATCTCTCTCATTATTCTGCTATTAAGCATAGCAGAAACAATTTTGATAATCCTAACTTACCTAAAAGAGAAAAAGTTTAGTCACATTAACATCTGACTTTTTTAAAATGGTTATGTGCCTTTTTATACAGTTAGTAACGGTTGAGGCACAAGTTGCATCCAACATACACATAATTGATCAGATAAGAGTTCATTCAATGTAAATGCAATTGAACTAAAATGCACATAATCTTTCATAACTTAATGAGTCTTTGTAGACTTTGCAGAGTGGATCTTTATAAATACAATCATGACCAAAAAATTAATACGTATAAATCAGTGTGTATTGTGTTATGAACTTGTATATAGTGAAAAAGGAATGCATCACTGATAAGTAGTAATAACACTATTGTAAATGTGGCTATAACTGTCATTTTAATACATTTTAGGTTTTGTTGTGTCTTTATAGATGCATTAATATAGTTGTTATTACTGATTATAAATAATTGTAAACAGAGTTATAATGCATTAACTCAATAGAAAGTGTGGACCTACTATATATTAGGTGGGCTTAACTACTAGTACTTGCATCAAAAATAAATACAATACACTTACTGTGATCATAATGCATTGCAGAACACTTCTGGTGGTCTTGAGGTGGCATACGGGTAGGGTAAGGGATAGGTTTGGGGGTATAGGTTTAAGGATGGGTTGAGGTGTCAGAAATGATCAACAGTGATCCACATTTGGTTAACATTACAAAAACTAATTACAGATGTTAGGGGTTAGGGTTAGAAGGGATATTTACATGAAGGTTTTTAACCAATAATAAGTACAATGTAAAAACATGTATTTACACGATAAGTACACTGTAACAAATTGTTATTTGAGTGTAAGTACATGTAAGTTAAGGCTATGGCTGGGTGATTAATCAAAAAGTTATCGAAATCGACATCCATAACATATAATCGATCAAATTTTTCCAGGTAATTTTTTTTCAATTACTTTCCCTACCGCATGTGGAGTCGCGTGACCCCGGTCTGTTAAGGACGATTTATACTTCTACATCGAGTATGTATGGTGCGGCACAGCCTTCGTGCAGTCGCATATCTGCGCACCTCACAAAAATGTAACTACATGTTGCGAAGACACGTAGCACAAGCTTTGTGATTGGTCGGTTTGATAACGAGGATGAGCGTGGGCTGCGCGGATTAATTTCAGTTGTTCAACATTCATTCATTCATTCATTCATTTGCTTTTCAGCTTAGTCCCTTTATTAATCAGGGGTCCCTCATCGGAACGAACTGCCAACTTGTCCAGCATATGTTTTACCCAGCGGATGCCCTTCCAACCGCAACCCAACACTGGAAAACACCCATACACTCTTGTATTCACACACATACACTACGGCCAATTTAGCCTATTTAATTCACCTATACCACATGTCTTTGGATTGTGGGGGAAACTGGGGCACCTGGAGGAAACCCACGCGAACACGGGGAGAACATGCAAACTCCACACTGAAATGACAACTGACCCAGCCGAGGCTCGAACCAGCGACCTTCTTGCTGTAAGGCGATCGTGCTACCCACTGCACCACTATAAGAGATTGTTCAATGTTGATGTTCAATAAATAATCATAGATGGTAGCTAGTGTGTGTTTCCTTCAATTATTTTAAAATCAAGCAATGCACCCTTCATTTAAAAATCTGTCATTTGTAACATGTGAGCATATTTACTGTACAAAACAGTGAACTGTGATGGCAAAAATAAATAAATAAATAAATAATCGTTTATTAATCGTAATCGAGTTTAAATGTTCAATTAATCGAGGTTTAGATTTTAGGCCCAGCCCTAGTTAATGCCACCAAATATAAAGTGGGACCAAAAGTGCTACTGTTACTTTTTTTATAAAAAGCGACTCAGGATTGTATGACTGTATATTACTTTAAAAGTGACTTCACCCAACGCTCATTGACACAACCTAATCAGAGATGTGTTTCGCTACATTTATGACAGTCGACGTGTTACCTTTTTTCTACAGTTTACACGGTACATTCTCACAGTCCTGATTTCTGGCGGCGTGATCACTTTGTGTTAAAGCCAATTTGAGGGATGTTATGCGTGAGATAAGAACGTGTCTGCTGGTGATTGGCATCGTGCGGTTCTGAAAGACACTTGATGACTGAGGTGCGTATGAAAGGAAGTGATCTGAACTTAATCAGCTGTCATGAACATGAGTCTATTCAAGGGCAAACAGCGCAGCGCGATGGATTTTACAGCTGTTCATCATGTTGTCTGGCTGTGACACTCACAGGGAATTTGTGTGAATTTGAGAAGTAAAACTTTCTCTTCTGAGGACGAAGAGTTGGACATGTTTTCTGCCGTGTGTCAAATTGTGTCACATCTATTTTCTCTGACAGCATATGATAATAACTCATCTGAGAGTGTTTGCGTTGGTCCTTCTGTGTAACGGATGCTTTGTTTTTTGGGATTTCATTTCTACTATTTTACAGTTTTTCTTACAAGACTATTTACATTTGCACAACAGTTAATGCATTTCTCAAAACAATTCGTACAAACTGCAAAACCTAGTCAATAACCTGCAAAAGTGTGTCACTTGCTCAAAATGGAGAGCTCATTCCTCAAAAGCAAGTATTGATGTCAATGAAAGTGTCAGTGTCATCAAGATGAAAAGTCCTGCCACCATTGTTTATGAACAAGATAGTCAAATGGCTTTGAATTGTTTTCATTATGACAGTTTACTCTGTACATTTTTTCCAATGCAAAGAAGTCAAATTTTGGTGACACTTCCTGAAAATGCTCAAGACAGAACTAGATACTATTTGCACAGCCATTTGAAAACTACAGTAAATTTAGACATCACTGCATTTAGTGAGGTATCTGAGTACAAGACACTGAATATGCATGTTTCACATTTTTACTGCATTTGCTCTTTGCAATTTTAATTTATTCACAGCATTGTGCAGAAGAATAAATACACCTTTATTTACAACAAACATAAACTTCCTTTGGGTGGAGCTGTGCACAACTGTAAACAATATTGCAGTACATAGTGGAAATGAACATACAACATACACAGGTCTGTAAATCATTCATGACATTGTTCAATTTAGAAAACATTTTCAGGGAAAAAAGAGATTTAACAACAGCTTTTGGCAACTAGTTCAACATTTTTGTATGTAATGACTCAAGTAATGAAATGAGGACTATTAGTTTTATATGGACTGACTATTCAGCATCCACAAGTTTAGTTAATTTTGACTGACATGACATAAGCAAATGATAATGTTATAAAACAGCAGAGAGTTGTATGAAAGCAATTGATGCATGTCCAAAAGCATTCGCAATTTGGTGGAAGGAATGAGAAACTGCTGCTATGATGTGCACAATTGACTAATTGTTTTGAGAAATGCATTAACTGTTGTGCAAATGTAAATAGTGTTGTGAGAAATGCACCAAAGCGACTGAGAAAAACTGTAAATGCTGCACAGTAAAAAAAAAAAGTGATTAGTTGGGTTATTTTGAAAGCAGTACAGTCTGTAAATTTGTTGTTTTTGAAACAATTAGTTGACTTGGCTCAAAAAAGTGAGTAAATTTTTTGCCTTAAAATTATTAAGTAAATTGATTGTGCATAATTGTAAAAATGAAGTTAAATCAACTGAGCAGGTCCATAGGGGTTGCATAGGGATTTCTCACTTTTTAAAGTAAAGTCAATTGTCGTAAGGCAATGGGCTAACACACTTTTCTTATCCCTTCATAACTTGGAAGGTAGTGATGTGTAATTTAGGGTTGGAGTGTTAATTTTGCGGACGGTGATTGCATAGTTTTCTTGTTGTTGTTTTTTTTTTCATAGAATGGAGAATGGAAAAAGAAAAGTTTTGGATTATTACAAAGCTGTAGTATTGTAGATGGAAATGATGTGTACTGTAAATAGCCAGGCAGTGGAAATAGGGAATGCTCAACTGACGGGTATTTTAGTTTTCAGTACTTGAAAATGGTTATGTCCAGGGTAAAAAAAAAATGGTGGGAGGAAAAGCGGCCATTAGCCATAAATGCAAAGATTCTTTGTTGTAGATAAAAGGGTTTTTAAGATTCTTAGAATTAAGATAATTTCAGGAACAGTTATATCAGTATATAGCAGTATCTCCACAGCAAGATAGATAGATAGATAGATAGATAGATAGATAGATAGATAGATAGATAGATAGATAGATAGATAGATAGATAGATAGATAGATAGATAGATAGATAGATAGATAGATAGATAGATAGATAGATAGATAGATAGATAGATAGATAGATAGATAGATAGATAGATTTTTAGAGTTATTACGAATAGATTACACCAACATGAGTAGTCTTGGCAAAATGTACATCAGTATAAAACAACAACCCTCAAGCAGCGATTGTAGCTAGTTGTTTTTAATGGAAAGCTTATAAAGAATGTATTTACTAAATTTGTGTAAGGAGAACACACTGGAGTACATACATTTATCATCATAATGACAAGACACACACACACATTCCTGCTCTACATCATGGTTTATTTTGAAATGTAAGGGTGAATTGAACAACATCCCATAGAGCACATTTACAGTTTTTCTCAGTGGCTTTGGTGCATTTCTCACAACATTACTTACATTTGCACAACAGTTAATGCATTTCTCAAAACAATTAGTCATTTGTGCACATCATAGTAGCAGTTTCTCATTCCTTTCAACAAATTGCAAATGCTTTTGGACATGCATCAATTGCTTTCATACAACTCTCTGCTGTTTGTAACAATATCATTTGCTTATGTCATGTCAGTCAAAATTAACTAAACTTGTGGATGCTGAATAGTCATTCCATATAAAACTAATAGTCCTCATTTCATTACTTGAGTCATTACATACTAAAATGTTAAACTAGTTGTCAAAATCAAGCAAATTTTATTTTAAAATGTTAAATCTTTTTTTCTGAAAATGTCTCCTAAATTGAACAGCTTCATGAATGATTTACAGACCTGTGTATGTTGTAGGTTCAGTTCCAATATGTACTGCAATATTGTTTACAGTTGTGCACAGCTCTACCCAAAGGAAGTTTTTGTTTGTTGTAAATAAGGGTGTATTTACTCTTTTGCACAATGCTGTCAATAAATTAGAATTGTAAAGAGCAAATGCAGTAAAAATGTGGAACACACATATTCAGTGTCTTGTTCTCAGATACCTCACTAAATGCAGTGATGTCTAACTTTACTGTAGTTTTCAAATGGCTGTGCAAATAGTATCTAGTTCTGTCTTGAGCATTTTCAGAAAGTGTCACTAAAATCTGACTTTTTTGCATTGGAATAAATGTACAGAGTAAACTGTCATAATGAAAACATGACAAAGCCATTTGACTATCTTGTTCATAAACAATGGTGTCAGGACTTTTCATCTTGATGACACTGACACTTTCATTGACATGAATACTTGCTTTTGAGGAATGAACTTTCCATTTTGAGCAAGTGACGCGCTTTTGCAGGTTATCCACTAGGTTTTGCAGTTTGTACTAATTGTTTTGAGAAATGCATTAACTGTTGTGCAAATGTAAATAGTGTTGTGAGAAATGCACCAAAGCGACTGAGAAAACCTGTAATTCAATTCAATTTCCCTTTATTTGTATAGCGCTTTTACAATGTAGATTGTGTCAAAGCAGCTTCACATAGGAGATTATAGTAAATTGAAACCGTGTCAGTCCAGTTTTCAGTGTTTAAGTTCAGTTCAGTTAGTTGGACATTTAGTCCAACAACACAATAGTGTTGAATTATGGATGGTTGTTCATGTTTACGTCCCGGTTTCTTCCGGAGACCTGTTGTTTATATTTGTTTACCATGTTATTTACTCGCAAAAATGGCGTCTTCTAAAAAGCAACTCGGTTTTATAGCTTATAGTGTTATAAACAAAATGAGACCATGAACTGAATAAAAAGTCGTCAATAAAATCTAAACAATACAGTCGAGTGTTATGACGTTGTGATGTATGAGCCACTTTTAGCCAGTGGTTTAGTCTCTAGTTCGACTGATGGATACAGTGTGTATCAGAAGACAGCAGTGTGTATCAGAATAACTACTTCTGTATATTCAAAAACAGTTTTCCTTAAGAAAAAAAGAAAACATTTTAAAGAATATTTGGAGCAATAATGAATTCAAGTAAATTACTGTTTTTAACACATGTTACTGGTTTCATAGACAAGACTTATGGCTAGTTCTGGACTAAATTGCATGACTGCGAAAACAATGGTCACACTTTTTTTTGATGGTCCGTTTCTTGAATTATGTTACATTGCATCTACATGCCAACTAATTCTCATTATATTATAAGTGGACTGTTAGTGTCACGATCACCAGCGATCCAGCCTGCGCAGATAAACACTCACATTCACATGAACTACAAATCCTGCCTCATATGGACTACAAAACCCAGTCATGCCACACACACACACACACACTCACCTGCTCCAAGTCACCATTGATTAGACACTCACAGCTGAAGCTGCTTTTGGACTGATTCCTGCACTATAAATACAGCACATTAAAGCCGCAGTCACACTAGAGTTTGAGCTTGCGAAATTCTGTTGTAGGGCGCTGTGAAAAGGGGCGGGATTAAACAAGATGATTAGACATTAAAAAAAGCGAGCGATTGCTCCATGTTTAAAATTTCTGTTCAGAGAGGTCATGTTTTGATCCTGGATTAGTCAAGTGATGCGATTTCGCAGGTCAGAGTTCACCAAGTTTGAACTTTGCACCGCAGCAACCTGCGAAGTCTGACGCATGACCTTGCGTTTCCGGTCTGACGCATTCGCGTTCGTATGAATGGAAGTCTATGAAGGGAAAAGTCCAGTGTGACCGCAGCTTAACACACAGAAGTTGCTGAGTCTTGTTTACTGTAAGTGACATTTCAACGCGTTTTTCCTTGCCTTGCCTTCTGGGTTTTAGACCTTTGCTTTGTTTTGTTTGATATTTTCTGTGTGCCGCCTGCCTTGTGACCATCTGCCTGTTATTACGACTACGACTCTGGATTGCCCATATATATCTGTTTGCGCACGTGTTGATCATTGCTTGCCTGATCTCCTCATTAAACCTGCATGTGGATCCGAACTCTGTTGTCAGTGTCACATCCCTGGTTATAGATAGGTTGGAGTTAGGGTTAGTGTAAGTTGACATCTACAAAGTTTCTTATAGTCAGTTAAAAGTCTGTTGAAAGAGCAGTATATTAAGCAGACAGTCTACTAATACTCAAATGGACCATTAAAATAAAGTGTTACTAAAGTAACTTGCATTGACATTAAATTTCACGATTGGGTATTCCCATGTGTTGTGTTCCATGTGGTTATGTTTTGTCATGTGATTCCTTTATTCTGTTTTCCCGCCGCTGTTAGTGTTTATTGGTTTCACCTGTGTCTCTCCCCTGTTTGTAATCAGTTTAATCATGTTGTGTACTTATACCCTTTGTCCAGTATTGTATTGTCACTATCCCATGTCCTGCCTGTGTTTCTATGTTTCAGTTCCTGATGTAAATCATTTGTAAGTAAATATATGCATTGTATGCATTTTGATAAATCTCATTTCATAAGCTGTACTGCTGAGAGTGCAACTGTGACACTGTTTGTCTCAAATTGGACATAAGTAATACTTTTTTCAGAAGCTGCTTTAAAAAATTAAGCAGCCTACTAGTTTAATTAACCTAGTCCTGGCTTAAGGTAAAAAAAAGGGTAATGAGTATGGTTTCCCCAAAAATTACTTTGTAAAATGTAATACACTCAAGCTGTCAGTTTCTCCTCATTATAAATAGATACCCAAATGGATTCATTCCCATGTATTTTTTCTCTCTTTAATCTTAGAGGGACAGCTGAAAATGGGATGACCATGTCTATACATTGTTATAGGAAAGTAATACCACCTTATTTCTCTGAATAGGGTAAAAATAAGTTTAATACCAGCAATGACGTATGTCATCCTGTAAGATGTGTGTACGTCAAGTTGGACTCTTATTCTGCCATATCTACCCTGAAACCAGTCCCTTAAAATATTTCCACATGTGTCCATGGATGTTTTATCAAAATGTGTGTATTCGGGGTGCCGGCATCCAAAAGTAAATCCAGCTGAAAGATGCTGAAACATCCCACATTCAATCCATATTTAGAAAAAAACATCCGAGTTTGTTCAGCCAGCAGTGTCGGCAAACGTGATATGAAGTTTTCTCATGTGCTATATTTGCAGGAGAGCGTACATATACTGATGTATTTCACGCTGAACAGCTATCGTAAATAACACTCTCTACCATAACTGACTGCATTTCTTTGGCAAATATTACAGCTAAGCTTCGTGTCATGCTAGTCTAGACTTGCCAGTTGCTGTGCTGTGGCAAGTTAAAGCTAGCACAAAGTATAAAATGTAGATATATTTTTAATAATTATATATATTTTGGTCTGGTTTATTGCTATTTCAGGGTTTCTGTGCATCCTTAAAAAGTCTTTAAATGTATTACATTGGATTTTTGGACATTTAAAGAGATAGTTCATTCAAAAATGAAAGTTTACTCACTATTTACCTACCCTCAAGTGATTCCATGTCTTTATGAGTTTTTTTTTTATTTCTGTTGAAGACAAAAGAAGTTTTTTTGAAGAAAGCCGGATACCTGTAACCATTGAATGCCATAATATGAAAACAAAAACTATGGAAGTCAATAGTTACAGGTTTCCAACTTTTTTCAAAATATGTTATTTTGTGGCCTATTACTTTTCTGGATTGCTCCAGGATTAATTTGATATACTTGCTTATGAAATAATAAAATGTTCAGTGCAGTGCAATTATTATTTTTTTACATTACTTGCGCATCTATAACTTTTTTTTTATTTTAAACATGGATGGATTGTAACGCCTAAAGTGTCTTCTTTCCAAAGATACCTAAACTGTCGACTGTTTGACTGACTGACTGACTGACTGACTGAATGACTGACTGACTGACCAATTGACTGACCCACCTTCCCCCTTCCCTAAACCCAACCAATAGTATTTTAAAAAGCACAGATTGACTCGCCCACCCACTTCCCTAAACCCAACCGACAAATTTAAAAAGCAATTCAGAAATAGAAACCCCCCCAATTTTTATGACGTTTTACCACATTCTCGCCCTGTTATTTTATTTTATTTTATTTTTTTTATTCCGTTTGTGTCAAATCAACCGACGAACCGACGTAATTCTGTTTGTGTCAAATCAACCGACGTACACACGTTTCAGGCACACACGACCTAGGCAAACCATATATGGTTACGACAGATGTTAATGTTATTACGTCTTCTCGGACGTCGTCATCAATATATTTTTATATATATTGTACACTATAAACAATAGTGTATGCTATTTCACAAATATGGCGATCGAGATCATTGTTTCCGATCGCCATTCAATATAATACACTGAACAGTTTTCTATCATTCATCATATAATCAGTCATTATTTAATCAGTCAATATAGCAGATATTCGTTTGCTGGCTTTGCTGAAACATTTTTCAGAGCTATATAAACAATCTAAATTGGACAGGTTTAATTTATATAATGGATTCATTATAATCAGGGCTTGACATTTACTTTTTTGATCACCAGCCACAGTGGCTAGTAGTTTTCCAACGTTACTAGCCACTTTGCATTTTCACTAGCCACAATTTTGTTATTGGGGAAAATATTTTTTATATGCATAAATATGACTTTTACATGCTAAAATTACTTGATTTAGATTTTGTGTTTTGTCCACATGCCTCCTCATTCATTTCACGTTTTGTGTCGTGTATGAGCAAATGGGTCATGGTTTCATAGTGTTATACTGCAAACAGTTTTTATTTTGCAGGACTTTTCAGAACTCAAAATTAAGGATTTACCAAATTTATCTCTGACCACACCAAACAATAATTATTTTTTGGCCACAAATTTTAAATGTGTCAAAACAAGCTGAATAAAGCTGTACTTTTTATTTAACAAAACATTTCTTAAAAAAAAAAAAAAAAACAAAACAAAGAAAAACAATTGACTTTTAAAAATAATTATTGTCATGTATCAAAAATATGCACAGTAATCTGTCCTTGCTCAAGGTCTCTCAGATCACCAGTTAACTACACATACATGGAAAGTTAATCTCATATTAAAGCAATGTTGTTGTAAAAATATGATAATAAACCATATTAACAAACATAACCGTAGGCAAAAGAAAGCAGGTGAAAAACATACCGTGTGATAATGAAAGGATGATCACATGGTTAAGGCCAATTAATAATCTGTTCAAAGCGAAAGCAACCGGTGCTTCTTACAAAAAGACATATTTGGAGCTCTTGAAAGCAGCAAGACTGGGTGCATAGCAAAGCTTTTTGTCTGGTCTATATGAAAGAGAACCGCTCACAGTTGCGTTTCAGGCACGGTTGCTTCAAGCAAGAAAACAGGAGCGCGCACGCGTTTCAGTCGCGCGCATCACATCAGCTGTTAGCGCGACTGATCATCCTCTCATTAGTTATTCACCTGCTTTCTATTGCTCCTGCGAACGCAATTATTCGTGTAAGTCGTGCTGTTTCTCGATTCTAGGATCACATTTGCACGCATATTGGGTCACCCTTATAGTCGAACCCTGCTTTTAAGAAAACCACAATTTAAAATTATTTTCAACCAGCCAAAGTGGCTAGTGGGAGTGTCTGTCTTACCCGTTAATGTTAAGCCCTGATTATAATGAAGGAAATATTAGCTTAGTTAATTATGTATTTAATATGTAGTTAATATGTATAGGCTAAAATACATCTTTATATGTAATACAAATCTTTTTTACATTTAATAAATGTAAACAACTATATTAATATTTTACTCCAGCAATTGAATAGTATTTATTTGCTTAATTTTCTTAAACTTTTTTTAATGATTTCCCACATTAAACACTGTAGTAATTTATAGTAAGTAATATATTGTTTTTCAACCATAAAGTACTGGTAATTTGTGGTAATTATAGTTGCAACAAATATAATAATACAAACAAATTAACTATTAATAATAAATAAAAATAAATAAGTAAAAATTTTGTAAAAAATAAAATAGTTTATCAGTTTATAACTATATTAATTTTAAATTATTAACTATAGTAATTCATTTTAATGTGACACATTGTTTTTTTATATATATATTTTACTACAAAACGATTTTAATTATGACAACATTAAGATCCTGAATTAGTTTATGACACTTAATCCTACAATTAGACGGTCTATTATGTTTTCTTTGTTTATGTGGATACGTGAATATAGCAACGCAATCTCTCGGCAATTCATAACTTTTTGATTTAGTGGCTAATTTGTATGATTTCGTACGATCTAATTCGTACAAATTAGTATGATTTGCTCATCACCCAATGGCGGTTGGCGTTAGAGGTGGGGTTAGGTGCCACGCCTCCTTTTTAAAATCATACATTTTCGTACGACTGTACTTGTACGAATTCGTACAAATTAGCCACTAAACTGACAAAACGTAAAATACTTACGTTTCTTCTTGAGATCAGACTGGAATAAAGTCATAAGTGATTAACCAGTTATTTTTATTTACATAATTTGAGTTCCAAAACTGCACGGATGTTAAGATGATTTTTATGATATAATAATGAAATAATGACTGAAATGGGAAACCATAAACTGTCCAGTCTAATCAATGGCAGTCATAGCAAGGGTGGTCTTTGTCTCGATTGCCATATTTGTGAAATTCAGTAGGAACTCCGTCATTAACCATATATGGTGGTGCTAGATTGTGTGTGCTTGAAATGTGTGTGGGTCTGCAGCTGGATATATCTCGGAATTTGAGATCTCAAAAAACGTACAAAGCGGCCTCTGGTGGATTTGCGAAAATACAAACTGTACCTCATGGTAAAACGTACCTCCTGGGACCTATTTGCCACTCTCTAGAAATGTATATAGCGGTACGTTTTCAGAACGAGCCTGGGTTGGATTTATCAATAGTGTGACTATTGACAAATCATTAACTAAAGCTTTTAGCTCAATTCATTATTAATTTACTGCTTATTAATAGTTGACTGACTGACTGACTGACTGACTGACCGATCAACTGACTAATAGTATTTTAAAAAGCACAGATTGACCCGACTCGAACCCCGTCGTTGTGGTCATCTCTACGTCGCAAATCCACCAACGTACATGGTGAGCTAATAATAGTTGGGTTTAGGTATTGGGTAGGATTAGGGATGTAAAATGAGATCATACTTTATAAGTGCTAATATAACAGTTAATATCTTAATAATAGGCAGGTAATGATAATTTGTATATCTTCGGCTCCTAAAAACGTTTTCAAAAGCCTTGGATTTGACTTAAAAAATGTGCAGCAACCCTGTATTTAGTCCAGTTCAATAATTTAGTAGGCATTATTTTCCCTCAGAGATACAATAGTTAATATAAAAATAATCACCTTTGAATTGGATTTCTACTCAGCATCCTAAGTAGCATTTTTCCACCTCTCTCTCTCTCTCTCTCCACTTTCTCAGCTACTTTTCCCGCATTCAAATTGGGTTATATCATAAGTCTGGTTATCATTCTAAAATTCCTCAGAGAAAGCTGCATATTGTGGCAGTAATTCCACATTATATGATCCACAGGCAAAGCTACAATGACACCGCTCTCCTGGTATTTTCTTTAATCCTCCCTCCATCCTTCCCTCTTTTTTGAAAACTACAACAGAGAGGGAGAGAGAAGGAGAAAGAGAGAGCGCAACAGGATGAAACGCTCTCTGCCATCTGCTTCCATGCGC